>BMAW01120756.1:713379-727996 GCA_019974015.1 Nephila pilipes | reverse complement strand
TGCGTAAGTTTTGCTCACCAGTATAATATTGAGTTATTTTTAATAGAATTAATGAATGTTATGAAAGGCAAAAATTAAAAATTAAAATGGAAACTTCAATAAAATTTTTATTTTATAGTATGAGAAAAGATCAGCATTACCGATTTTATTACCAGTTTAGTTGTTTATAAATTTAAAGAATTTATTTATATGTGTTATACAAATATAGTATAAAAAATTCATACTGCTTCAATAAAAGTAACACCAGCCTGAAAACATTCAAAGCTATTTTAGGTTTAAATAACGTTTTGCATTCAATGTAAAAATTATAATAATTGGTTGTACTTGTTTAAGATAAAAAATAATGGGTTGGTTGGTTTTATTAACGTAGAAATAATGGGTAAAAGACCCGTGTGTGATTTTCAAAAGGTGAAAGCATAATTAACTTTATTAAAGGTGGGAATAAAAAAAGGTTATTGATTTTTTTTAAATACAATTAATAAAATTTATGCTCTAGAAAAGAATTAATATTTTCTCTTTTATTTCAGAAATAAGACTATCAAGAAAAAATAAACATCGACTTCGTTAAATTCATTTTTCCTATTGAATTAAGATCTGTTTTGTGGTCATTTTAATTTGTTTCAGTTAAGCTAATTTAAAAGAAATGTTTCACACACCTTTTTAAATTTGTGTTTATTGAATTTTGCAATAAAAAAAAGTCTTCGTACTTTGATAAATCATTTTAAGGTTCAATAGTAAAAAGATAGAAGCAACAAAGATTTCATTCAAATAAAGTATTAATTTCAAGAAAAACATTCACAATTCATAAAGATAAAGATAGAAAACAAGCTTCTCTAATATTAGTCACTAAATTAGACTGTTGCTTTAAGATTAGATGCTTAAAGCCGCAAGACATTTCTTTTCTAACTATGGCAACGTCTTACATGCCAAAGGACAGGAATATAAACATTTTGTTTTCATTCAAGAATTAAGAGATGAAATATTTTTTAAAATAAAACTGAAATTGGCTCTACTAATTTCATTTAACATGGGCTAACGATTCCCCCCCCCTTTTCTGTTAAGTTTTTGAAAAAGTGGAATTATTCAAAAAGAATATAAATTAACTTAAAGTAAGCGTGCTTCTGAGCCACAGAACCAACTACTATCAAGAAAAGAAGATACTTTCTTCAAACTCCTAATGCATCTATATTTTCACAAGCAAAACATTCTAAAGTACCAAAATGTTGCCAATGTTAACATTAAAAAGAATAAAAACAGACGATTCTGCAAATCCATTATATATATATATATATATATAATGTACTTAAATGTCAATCTTTTGAACCTGACACCATGTTCTCTTTTATTATATGCCCACGCATTTTTTGTTAATGCATTTTTCTCAAAACAACAGCATGTTAAACAACAACTAAACAAACAACAGCAAAACAATAGCATCCTGATGTTAGAAAAAGATAAACTCCAAACGAAATTTTCTATTTTAGAATTTGTGAATATTGGATCACCATTTCTAAATGTCATGGTAAAGGGACAAAGGCTATGAGTTTAAGTTGTTAGTTCTTAAAGAAATAAGAATGAACTATTGCTACTACTGTTAAAGAAGCACTACGCTACTTACTCCACATTGGTTGGGGCGTACCTTGCGACGATTTCATTGAAGGTGTTCTAGGTTCTTGCGGCCAACAGGACTGGCAAAGCGGTTTCAGAAGTTTCCGCAACCCTCTGCGGTGAGGGCGTCTTGACAGCACGTAGACGACTGGATCTAACGTGAAATTCAGGGCCATACAAAAATCAGCAATCCTATAGAATGGATGAGACTTTGATGGATCCTCTGGGTGAAGCTGTGCCATCAGAATTGTAATCTGAAATTGTCACATAATTAGGGTATTAAATGCTGAAAAATTCCAGGTATACACTCTCTTCCCCTTTTTTAGTTTAATCTGAATTTTCTCTTCAGTCCAGAAATTAAGTCTTGTTTCGTATTTTTTTTAAATGTTCAATTCAATATTTTACTCATGATTATTTGTGATATATAAGTTTGATACTCATATCTAGGGGGCTTGTTTTCGAGATTTTACGAGCACTGCTATATGAGATCTCACCTTACTTTGATTAATTGAAGTAGTTTTAAAGTTTATAATGAGCCAGATAATTACACAAAATAGATTAAAAACTAAATAATTCTTTTTATTTAACTAATAAATTTACAAACTCTCACAACTTGAGAGGTAGAATAAAAATAATTCCGGATTTGAGATAAACGGAATACTAAAAAAGTTCACAAAAGTGGGAAGTAGATGAAAATTACAACTAATTACTCGTTTAATTGATCTGAATTTTTCACAGTCTAAGTTAAATCCACATCAGATGAAATAATAGTTGGTTATAGTTTGTCGCGGCTGAAAATAAAATTAATTTTCTACTTTTTACGATCTTTAAATCTCTCTTCCTACGAATGCTATTATATACAAAATTATGGATGATACAACTGCCTTCAATTCTTAAAATATTTACTTAAATAACCTCAAGATATATACATGGATTGGATCATTAGAACAGAATGAAATCATGTGAAATTAATCAACTAAGATAATAGCAAAACTTACAAAGGTTTTAAAGATACATTTGTCTTTTTCCTTCCTTAGAGTTTTTCCTGGCTTAGAAAGACGATGAATTATCGAAATTTGTTAGTTTGATAAGATGGTTTTGTTAGATCAAAAATTTTAATACATGATAAACGTCTTCATCAATAAAAGAAAAAACAATAATAAACATGAAGTGTTCGCTCTCTTATTCAAAGGATGAATGCTCGAAATTTATATACTAATACACTTATTTTTAAGAGTTTTTATAAGGATGCAGTTTCCTTTTTTTAATAATCAGACCTTTGAGTTTTTTCAAAATGTTCTGCATTTTTATATTTGAGTATTTCTTATGTCAATATGATTTTTTTAAGTCTCAGTTCTCACATTTGCTCGTACCTATTTAGTTAGCAACATCAATATCGCCAATTCCTCTATTTCTTTGATCTCTAATCTCTCTAATACCTCCAAGCTACACCTCCTTTACTACATTTGTTACATAGTAATGCTAATTTACATAAATCTCGGTTCTTTCACAAGACGAGGTTCTCAGTTCAAATAAGTAGTTTAACCCAAAAGGCTAATTAAAAGAAAATGCACGTGAGAGCCTGTTGAAATTTTAAATCGTGGACTGAGGAAAAATAATTAATGAAATTGAAGTAAATCATTTGCAGTCATTTTGAAGACAAACTAAAATTGTTTTAAATTTCTTAGTATTCAGTGACTTGAGTATTATGATTAATAATATAGATCATTAAATTCAGAAATAAATAAAAATTTCAAAAATAGTTTTGTATAACTTTTTAAAAAAATATCCTCAGAAGGAAAATTTTCGTCATAACTATTTGTTTCCAAAAAATTTCTTAAAAAAAAAAAAAAATGCGCCTTGTAAACCGACTTCTTAGGAAATGAAATCATAAAATTTGAGATTTATGATTTCATTTCCTAAGAAGTCGGTAATTAGTCATATCATTTTCACATGCTTATGTCACATAATTTTCTGTTAAAATATTACACAAACTTATAATTTTTTTTATACATTCAGTTTCATTCTGCTTAGAAAATTTTACCTTCGGAAGCTTGTATACTCATTACGTCATGAGACTCGCTGTTATTTTGATTGATTCAGTTAATACGATTTTATTACGTTCTGTGGCTTGTGTTTTCACTTGATCGAAAGTATATTTCATTTCTCGAAGTTGTTTATGCTAATATGCTAAGAAAAGAAGTTAACTACATTTTTTGTTCTGTATATAACGGCGTTCTTAAGTGCATCCTGTAACACCCGTTCTTCCTTTTTCAACTCTACCGCCATCTCTCTGTCTAATATCAATAACCACTAAACTCCAAATGAAGACACGTAAGAGCAAGATAAAATGCTTTATTAATAATCACTGAGCAATAGCTAAGGTCACTGACGAATAGATGAATTAATGAATCCCAATTAATTCGTCAATTCTAGATTATGCTCTAATAATGAAATTTGAGCTTACCTAACCATTTGTTTTGATTCCAACATCTCTCGTTAACAGCCGATTCTTACCTCAACTTTTTAACTGGAATTTATTCCAATTTTAAAAGCTAATTAAAATTCTTCAATCCAAATTATTAATTATTAGCAAGTCGTTATCCTGTATCTCTCTACATTTTCCTTCAGTTTTGTTTCATAAATGTATTATTATCTCTAATTCACTTCACTTCATTTCTATCATCGTCTTATTTACTTAACTACATTTCAATTGGGTTGGGAAGAAATTAAAATTTTATGCAATTTAAATTACTGCAAAGCCCTCGATTTTAGTGAAGAGAAAATCGCGAATAGCTCACCGTCACAAATTGTGAACACATAGAAGAGACTGACATTACGAATTCCACATCTTAACCCCCAATGAATATATTGCCAAATACTATTGTAACAGACACGAAAAGAACTCGGAATATGCCGAATTTAAGCGAGGTAATTTCCTCTTACCCTACAGTGAAAACACCACCATTATATCTGATGCGGATTCAATTTAGATCGCGACGAATTGAGGCGAATTCTTAATAGCTTCTATTTTTTTTCTCACTTATGTGAAATAAATAATCATTTCGTTATCTCAAGCTGAAGCTTACTTTTATTATGCCTCTCAAGCTGAAAGAGCCAAATTTAATTAATTAAATAAAAACAGTAGTTTTGCGTTTATTCATCTTGTGTGAAAGTTTGGCCATTTCAATACGAAGACTATTTCAATTAGCTTAAAATAAAGCTAGACCTCGTAATTTTTAACTGAGATTAAATAACAAAGACAATATTGCAGCGTCTTTGTTATTTAGTTTAAAATAAGGTTAGAACTCACAACTTTTAAATGTCTGAAATAGCAAAGAAATTATTATATATAATACTTTTGTTACATATATTTAATTTAACACATTACATTTTATAACTACTTGTATATTTTATTAAGTGCTGTAAGAAATAAGAGGATATTTGTTTCTACGAAAGTGTAAATGCAAATACGCAAATATTTTTTCTCTCGAATTTCAAATCTTTAATTCCCAGCTTTAAAGAATAAGATGCAGAATGAATAAAAGATGATAGGGATTTTTTTAAAAAAAAGTCAGATAGAATGAATGGTCAAATTGAATCTCATAAATATAGACAAGATCTTATAGTCATTCTAACCATAGTATTTCGATAAATAACATACATAGAATCTCTTTTAGATTTTTTTTTATCAGTGTGTAGGCTGATTATGACATTTTTATCCATTATTTTGTAATACATGTAAAATATAGTACCAATAAAATATTCAGAAATTTCAAAATAATTGTTTTCAATAAGAAGTGAATATTCCAAAAATCTTTTCCTGGATTTTTCATTTTAAAGAGAACTATATAACACAGGTTATAAAGAACTAAACTTAGTTCTTTATAACCTGTGTGGAGAGAAGCAAAAATGATTGTGTTAATATTAAGGTAACTTTAGAAGAAATTAAGGAAGTTTGAAATCAAATAATTTTTTGAGAAAATAAATAGATGCATTTAATTCTTTATGAAAAAAAAAATGTATAGCTTTGATTTAAAATTAGTGTAATTAGGAGCGAAAATTAAAAATTAATTTAATAATGCTCTTTAAACTGTAATTGATTATTACTAATTTATTGGTGGCAAGTTCACAACAAGAAATACTTAGTAAAACTTAATTTCAAGTAAAACATGTATTATACATACTGTGAATTTATTCCTTTTAGTGAAAACATAGTGTAACGGAACAAATTCTTCATTATGTGCCAATTTTTTTTCTTATTATTTTCGTGAATAGCCTACATATTATATTTTCATAGATATGGATATAGATATAAAGATATACAATATATAAGGAGGAACAGTAATAGTTTGTTTGATCATATTTTTGGTAATTAAAAGGGAAATGTATGTTTTTTTTATAATTTTATGTAAATGTATTTATTTTTAGCTTTGAAAATATATAAATGAAATACAACAAAAATATGATAATATTTTCATAAAATAACGTTCCTATAAGAAAATATCTTTTTTCTTTAGGTAATATCGAGTTTTATACAATTTTATAAGCTTTTTATTGCTTTAATTTTAATGAAAAAATCGTAATATTTGAGTATTTAAAATGCTATCGTGGCTTCGAAAAGCTTATTGATGAAGATGCTGATATTAGTAGCAAAAAATAAAAATTTTGTTATCAGTAAACTGGACCGTTTTGAAATTTTTAAAAACATAAATAACAGATTTAAAGAAAATTAAATAGATTAATCTAATTACAAATTCTAAAACCTTAATCTGATACATTTTCTTCACAACAGGATTACTAGCTTTCTTCAAATTTTTTGTTTATAGCAGCCTTCACTAAACATTAAAGAGTTTGAATGGGAAAATATTTTCAAACAGAAAAATGTCCCCTTCCCCACGTTCTGATTTAAATTCATAGTATTTCGACTCATTACTCCATTTACAGGACTATGTCTTTAAAAATTGCAAATATTCTATAATATACACAATTCTTCCTTTTAACATGTTAAGATCTATTTAACATGGCACGTATTGGAGACGAAATATACGAAGTAGTGTCAAAAAGTTAACAGAATCGGTCAAAGATAATTTATTGAAAGGATGTACAGATTTTTACTTCTTTTGCCTTTTTTTTTACAGATTATTACTTTAATTACTTCAATACTTGTTCAACCATTCATATTACTGTTAAAAACACTCCTAGAAAACCTTTTTGGAAAGTGCCTTAAGCTGGTTTGTTGCCTTTTCCATTACTTCCTCTGAATCAGCAAAACTATAACCAATCAATTTCCTTTCTAGCCAAAGAAACAGGTAAAAATACGATGGTGCTAGATCAGGAGAATGAGGAGGTTGTTCCAGAGATATAACACTGTGCTTGGCAAGGCATTTTATCACTATCAGGGGGTGATGTATTTGGGCATTATCATGCAACAGAAATCAAATCGTTTCCTGCCCATTTTTCTTTTCATTTTCGTCTTAATGCGACTCGCTGCTGCTAAGAATCTTCTCGCATAGCTCTTCGTTGACAACTGTTCGTCTATCAACGTTCTCAATTTGTCATGCGCTCTCAACGCTCTCATCTGTAGGGGAAAAGGAAGGCAAAAAAAAAAAAAGTATTTCTCCTGGGGGGTCAAAAAAATCTTTATTTTCCGGTTCTACTGACTGACCTACTCGGACATGTGCCAAAACATGTTCTGATCTATTACAAGAGGTTTACAGTGACTTTCGTAACACTTGTAACGTCCCCATATATTTCGAAATTTGCCACACAGAAGCGCCCACGATTAAGATAATCCTTAGCGCTAGTGTTGTTAGGTAACGCGAATATATATTCGCTATTTGCGAATTTTCCCATTATTAGGGTTACTCTGATGAAATGAAACGTGATCTAAGCAAATTAGATGAGGATAAGAAGATTTAAATATAGTAGTATATGAGCAAAATATAGAATCGAAAGAGAGAGTGGGTAGCTGATAGTGTGTAATCGGTAAATGTTAATGTTAGGAAGTGGAGAAAATTGCCATAGTTGATCTTCTGTGATTAAAATCGGTTAGAAGAAACTCCTAGTTAAAGTGGCAATAGGAGTCATATATATATATACATAACTTTTTGATAGAAATTATTTAGAACTTTTTGAATTAATTAAAAAGAATAAGTCGTTGTTAAATAGAATAATTCACTAGTTCTTTATTTCACTTTAACTGAGAGAGAGACCATATCATTTCATGGCTAGAGATACAACTCCAACGTTTCATTTACAGCATAAAAGCCAGAGGGGAGAGAACTTTTCCTTGCTTTACTTTTCATACAAGGGATTTTCTTTTTTACGCGTAATAGGTCACATGGCATAGGTAAAAGGAATTCTGAGGAACTTACATGGCCTCTAACAATTTAATAGGGATTATCCCAACAGATATTCAATCGTGAGAACTGTGTGTTCAGCAAATTTTTATGAGCGTGTATATTCATTCACACTCCCCCCCACACATTTAAAATATTCTGTGTTTAAGTCGTAGCACAATAAGGAAACTCTTTCATCGAGGAGAAATGAGTTTATTTTGTGTTCACTCGAGAGAAAGGAAGATACAAAAGGGAATAATGGTGGACGCAACACATCTCCCCTTACTCTGATAATTAAGTGAGAAGTGTCAGAAACGTCCCCTGTTTGTTTCTCCAGGGAAGTTGAATGAAGGATCATGCAAATCAAATGGAAATAGATGTGGCATTTTAAAGTATTTTACGTAGAGTCTGAGAGTATGGTAGGGGATATCCTTTTTCAGTTCAGAGCGTGTGAAAGGATGATCTAAGCATTTTTGGAAATCGAGTGATTTCATAAATTAACAGGTTAAAGGGAATGGTATCACGAAATAACGATGAGTGAATTACTATGTCATTAAAATATAGGATAAATTAAGAAATTAATTCTCTCTCTCTCTCTCTCTCTCTCTCACACACACACACACACACACATATATATATATATATGTGTGTGTGTGTGTTTGTATAGTACACATGCATACAAACATATGTATGTATATATATATATATATATATATATTAGTTTTTTTCAGACATCTCTTTTTTAAATCGTGAGCTTATAGTTCCATCAGTGATTGTTAGATTTAACAACAATGACAACTGAAACCAATAATGTGAAGACGTTACATTATAACCTTGACGAAAATACACTTGACATTGCTATTTTTTTCATCGCTTTGTTGTTGCATGCGCTTTTCAGAATATCAAGAATCTCGGGTGGAGATTTTTCCAGAAAAACGTAGAATTTAGTGTTGGAATGCTGCTGTGAACACAACTATTTCAAAATCTGATGAATGAAATTACGCAATGTTAGGAACAGCCTCTAATTTTTGCTGACAGCTATAGAAATGGTTTTCTGGAAGCTCAACACCTTTTTTAGTAGTTTTGCCATCGTTAGAAAAAGAAATTTTCCCTCTTATGAGCGATTGCTTGTTTGTACGCGACAATTCTGGAAACTCTTTGACCATGCCACGAAAAATACATTTTATTAAGGTAAAAGGCATTGATTCAATAGAAATTAATAATGTAATATAATATGATGCTTTCTATAGGATTAGAAAGTATAGGCGTAGTATTAATGGCTGGGCATATCTTTCAATCTGAAAAAGTTATCTTGTTCTTTTAATTACAAGAAAACAGCTTTAAGTACAAGGTGACCGGGCTATAAGTATCCGAAATTAGTAATGCTAAATAATATAGAGATAAAAATAAGGCTTATTTTTTACTGAATTACTCGTTAAATTTTTTTAAAAAATATTTAAATAGGAAGAGCATCTCACCAAGTTTTAATATTGATAGATTTTGATGCGTGCATCGTTTGTAGCACGGCACACGTTTAAACTGTAATCCAGTTCTCTCCAAGTGTCTCGTAGCATATTAGGAGCTTTTAGATGAATTGATTGAATGATACTCTTCTTCAAATCATCCATAGGTTCAACTTTTTGAGTACTCAACGAATTTAATGAATCCCGAAGTAAAAACGTCTGATGAAATCAAATACGAAGATCTTGATTATTAGGATAATGGAGCCTTGGCAGGCCAGGTTTTTCGTTTTCGTGCTTATTGCTAACTACAGTACGCATGCGGGCCTGAAAGGTCTAGACACAAAAAAAATCTCGGAGGGGTTTGCAATACACGGAGGCCCAGTCTTATATTATAATGGGTAGTTATGTAATAATAAGCTGTAATTTTTGGATACCTTTAGCCCGGTTACCCTGTGTAAAATTATAACTATTAAGTCAAATAATGGAATAGCAAAAACTAGGGAAAAAATCCTGTTTCTTGGTTTTAAATCCTTACCATTTGCGGTACCCAACAGGCCACGAAGAAGATACAAAGTATGACCATCAGTTTAGCGAAAGATAATTCTTCAGGAGTGGTATGGTTGTAGGACAGTTCACGGCTATCCTTCCTCACCGTTGTTCTACCACAATGAGCGAGGCTCTTGCGGCCCATGCGGCATAACGCCTGTACTACAGCCAAATTGCAGCACACGATGACTAGGCAGAGAAGACAACCGAAAGCAAACATGAGAAAAGCGTAAGCGACGTCTGTTGATTCACGGGCGCTTCTGTAGCGCGTACAGCGGTGGACACCACTTCCAGGAAAAGTTTCCTCGTGGTAAATACCGAATCCAGTAAGTGGTAAGCAGACCAGGAAGAAGGCGATCATCCATAGCGAAAAGATGGCTCGCTTTATTAACTTGTGGGTTACATGCTGAAAGAAAAACAAATAAATTCTTGTTGAAATTATCTATTGGCATATGATAAAAAACAGACATTGAAATCTATATTGTCAACATTATTAAAATAGCTACACTAATAGGAAAAAAAATGTCAGAAAATATCTGAAAGAGCATTACTTGTTGAAAAAAAAGTAATAAAATTACAAATTAATTGCATTCAAGATAATCACAGAAATGAATTGAAATGATTATATGCAATCGTGTTTAATTAATAAATGTTACTTATTTCTGAAATATAATTGCATATCGCATTTCAAGTATAAAATATGCAGCCAGATATTTAAAAAATAAAAACATTGGAAATTTTTTTTTACATACATGCAGATATTATGGCTATATTAGGCAACAAAATGGGCATAAAATTACTAAATACCTAATTTTAAAATTAAAACTGAATCATCTGATTATAATTAGGAGAAATGGAATCATTAATTTAAGAAAAAAAAATCCATAATTAAATTAAACTGAAATCAAAATTTTATTCTGTGAAATTGAATTATTTTTATAATTTTATTGAATTATTTTTTATATCATGGAATCGGTGTGTTAAGGACATCTAATGTAGAATTAAGATTTTCCAGTTCTCCAACACGCCGAATTACTATTGTGTGCTCCAAATGAAGCGACGAATTTTCATTGGCTTGCAGAAATAAATGGAAATAGCTCGAGGCGGGGTACCAATAATTCATCGGAAAAGTAAGCTTTAACTTTGCAACTTTTAATGCGTGGGACATAGAGAGGGAATATGGATATATTATTAGTACATTCTAAATACGAGGAAGATTAACAGCATTAAGAAAACTGAATTTCTATTTGACTATGCAATAGAGATAAATTTTTATTGTTACACAATAAATACTCCAGGAAATTCTTTTGGTTAAAATAGCACTACCTTCAAACAGAATAAAAATAAATTTCATCATAAAGCTGATCATCATTTGGTCTTCCAATCAATCATGAATTGAAATGTAATTATTTTTCTCAGATTTTAAATTTACAAATTTCTATCTGCACGAATTCAATATTCTCTCGACCCTCTAAGTAACTGATCTATCAAGGAGACATAAGATGTAGAGTATTTAATTTTGTAATAACTTATGTCTGATGATGAAAAATTACACTTTTACAAAATGTGAATCTTTTTGTCACTTTTATTTACTATGTATATCGCTTATAATATGATGTACAATCTTCTTTTATTGTTGAATTTTATTAATGTATATAAACTTTGTACCAAATTTCTTGGTTGTCAGTAGCCTGATTAGTAGGGTAACGAACTCATAACAAATGGGTAGAGGGTTCAGATCGCGTATTTTCATTGTATAGTGGAACTGTAACACATTGAATTTGTCGGGACTCAAATGTCCTCCTCATGCTGACCTGCCTTCGGATATGATGGGCGAGAATTCAGCTCAGGTGTCGTTTATGTCACTTGATGATATTTGGTCCTTCAGCAATAGCCCCCGTGTTGCTTATAATGCGTTATAAATAAACCAAAAAATTATATTTGACTTTTCACTTATTTGATCATTGTTCTTTTATTCTTCTTGTTTATTTCTGCAAGCTCCGTGATACACTCTCAAAGTATATTTATTTTTGAATAATAAAAAAAATCCTGATGAAATATAGTTATATCTTTTTAAAAATGAACTACAGGAAAAAATGCAAACTGAAAAGTTTTGGTGGGATCTAATA
Organism: Nephila pilipes; assembly: GCA_019974015.1. Classification (NCBI taxonomy): domain Eukaryota; kingdom Metazoa; phylum Arthropoda; class Arachnida; order Araneae; family Nephilidae; genus Nephila; species Nephila pilipes. The sequence continues at coordinate 715,909 of BMAW01120756.1, read as the reverse complement.
CTTTAAAGATAGCCAATAGACACACCGTTATTAGTTTGTATTGTATGCAAAGAAAAACATTACAGCTTTCAAATACGACTTTTTTCCAATTGGAACTGTTTTAATGAAAATTCAGGTATGTTCGGAATTTCTTGAAAAATTTGGCTTCTCTATGCTGCTGTGAATCTAATTGGTATTTACGGAATTTTTAAACATCTAATACATTTATGTATTTATAACTGTTTCATGCGTTCATTTTTTAAATTTTGTGTTTTAAGGAGCAGTCTTAAGATTTATTTTCCTTTTTACACTCTCAAGATCATGGAGCACAATTAACTTCATTTTTATGTGCCCTGCAGATTTTGATTTAAAACATAATAGAGAATAATAAGAAATTATTAAAATATTTTTTTTCTAAGGAACAAATGTAATTTTCATCACAATAGTTTCAAGTTATAAAATTTATTAAAAATAATTTTAGAAATAATATCATAATTGTATATATTTATATATTTTGTTAAGAATGATTTTGTGACCTACTCGTTAAAATAAACGAATGAGAATACTTCAAAAGCTATAAAATTCGAGAACATCAAAACATTCTAACACTTCTTTGCTTAGAAAATAAGTCAACAATATAAAAAAAAAATATCAGAGTCGCATTTGTTTCAAGTGTTATATATGCAACATTACACTTTATTTCTATTATGTAAATGATTTGCAGAATGTGTTTCTTCAAGTATTAATGTGTCGTGTGGTATAAACAAAAAGTGATCATTATTTTAATAAGCCTGTCAGGAAAATGAGATAGGAGACAGAAAACACATTCCAAACGACACGTTATCATTGAAACACTGATTTTTGACGCGACCCAAGTTCCACAAAATATATTATAACATTCTTTTTTTTTTTTTTTTTTTATTTTTTTTTTACAGCCGCTTTGATGAAGTGCATTTGGCGTCCACGAGACGGCGCTGAATCACGTTCTTTTCTAAATGCCAACGGCGATAAGAGAAATACAGGACAGCTCTGTGCGGCAGGGAGGCAGGGAAAAGCAATGTGTTCTCTTCTTTTCCGCTAAAAATAACCTGCCGTTGTGACAAATACGACGAGTTACTTTCATTATTTTTTTTTTCATTCGTCACTTCCGATTCGAAGCTTTCACCGTAACTCTTGCCGAAGTAGAAACTATTTGCACTCAGCGCAACTAATTTCGATTTTTGATTTTATGCAGTTGCATTCAAAATATAAATTCGAACACATTTTGTATGATACCTCAATGCAACTACTTTTATTGAATCATCGTAATTTTCCAATTTTGATTCGTATATATGGCGACACACACACGTGGATTTGTTTTAATTCATTGATAGTTTTGTGTTCATGTAATGTCATCTAAGAAAGAAAAAACGTGTTTTAAAATTGGCTTAGAAATCGTGGTATAAGTTAAAACAACTAAATACACCAAAAGAAAAAAAAAAAACAGTCTAAATGCTTTTAACCGAATAATAAATATTACAACAGCATTGGAAAGTTGCCGTTTCAGTCTAATAAAACAAAATGAAAACAATTGAAGGAAACCTAAACAAAAATAAACCATGAAAATAGATCTGGAAAAGAACCAAAATAAGAATAGAAATGGAAGATTGAAAATAGAATTGAAAGAGAATACAGTACAAATAAAAATAATCAATCCTCTAAGGTTTCGGAAGCTTTTTCACCGCCGACTCGAAATTTGTTTGCAAACAAGGGGAAAGGAGAGACAGAACGACATCACTCTTCGAATCTAAATAAACGGAAGGGGTGATTTAAAGACGACAGAAAAGGAGCGATAGTTTCCCTGGTAGAACACTTTTAGAAACTAAAAATGGATCTCCTGAGAGTTACAGCTCTTTTCTAAAAATATTTTTTAATAACAGACACACAATATAAACAGAAGTTAAGTGTTAACGAACTAGACAACAAAACCCGTTTTTGTGTTTTACATTATATCTTGTTTCAACAAAAAATAAACCATGAATGAATGTAAAAATCCCATGAAACACATACATTTTACAATTAAATGTGTCTGAAAATAAATTTTTTAATGTATGCTGAAAAAAAAAAACACTTATCAATGATTTGGCTATAGCTCAGCTACGTTTCTAACTAAACATATTCGACAAATTTAAATTCGGAATTACTCGAAGGCTCATCGAATACTTTAGTTCATTCATTTAACACAATACCTATATGAATTTTTTGTTGCTTTGTAAATTAGGTTATTATGTTTAAAACAGGATTTTCTTATTTTACTTCTAGGAAATGTTTTGCATAGATAATCTCTCAATTCTAAGCGTCAGCTAAATTTTATTAACGTACTTTAAGGTTTCGAAATGACCTTTTAAATGCTATATTTTAGTGCATCGATCTATGAACCTTTCTACATACAATCTCTTTGAGATACTAACTTATTTCATATATCGTTTGCTTCTTTCTAGATGTAAATTGAGAATCTTTTCTGATGCAGTGAACAAGTATCACAAACTATATATATATATATATATATATA
>BMAW01120756.1:683719-712979 GCA_019974015.1 Nephila pilipes | reverse complement strand
CGTTGTGACAAATACGACGAGTTACTTTCATTATTTTTTTTTTCATTCGTCACTTCCGATTCGAAGCTTTCACCGTAACTCTTGCCGAAGTAGAAACTATTTGCACTCAGCGCAACTAATTTCGATTTTTGATTTTATGCAGTTGCATTCAAAATATAAATTCGAACACATTTTGTATGATACCTCAATGCAACTACTTTTATTGAATCATCGTAATTTTCCAATTTTGATTCGTATATATGGCGACACACACACGTGGATTTGTTTTAATTCATTGATAGTTTTGTGTTCATGTAATGTCATCTAAGAAAGAAAAAACGTGTTTTAAAATTGGCTTAGAAATCGTGGTATAAGTTAAAACAACTAAATACACCAAAAGAAGAAAAAAAAACAGTCTAAATGCTTTTAACCGAATAATAAATATTACAACAGCATTGGAAAGTTGCCGTTTCAGTCTAATAAAACAAAATGAAAACAATTGAAGGAAACCTAAACAAAAATAAACCATGAAAATAGATCTGGAAAAGAACCAAAATAAGAATAGAAATGGAAGATTGAAAATAGAATTGAAAGAGAATACAGTACAAATAAAAATAATCAATCCTCTAAGGTTTCGGAAGCTTTTTCACCGCCGACTCGAAATTTGTTTGCAAACAAGGGGAAAGGAGAGACAGAACGACATCACTCTTCGAATCTAAATAAACGGAAGGGGTGATTTAAAGACGACAGAAAAGGAGCGATAGTTTCCCTGGTAGAACACTTTTAGAAACTAAAAATGGATCTCCTGAGAGTTACAGCTCTTTTCTAAAAATATTTTTTTAATAACAGACACACAATATAAACAGAAGTTAAGTGTTAACGAACTACACAACAAAACCCGTTTCTGTGTTTTACATTATATCTTGTTTCAACAAAAAATAAACCATGAATGAATGTAAAAATCCCATGAAACACATACATTTTACAATTAAATGTGTCTGAAAATAAATTTTTTAATGTATGCTGAAAAAAAAAACACTTATCAATGATTTGGCTATAGCTCAGCTACGTTTCTAACTAAACATATTCGACAAATTTAAATTCGGAATTACTCGAAGGCTCATCGAATACTTTAGTTCATTCATTTAACACAATACCTATATGAATTTTTTGTTGCTTTGTAAATTAGGTTATTATGTTTAAAACAGGATTTTCTTATTTTACTTCTAGGAAATGTTTTGCATAGATAATCTCTCAATTCTAAGCGTCAGCTAAATTTTATTAACGTACTTTAAGGTTTCGAAATGACCTTTTAAATGCTATATTTTAGTGCATCGATCTATGAACCTTTCTACATACAATCTCTTTGAGATACTAACTTATTTCATATATCGTTTGCTTCTTTCTAGATGTAAATTGAGAATCTTTTCTGATGCAGTGAACAAGTATCACAAACTATATATATATATATATATATATACTGAAAATTTATGAAAGAATAATTTAAAATATTTAAAAAGAAAAAAATCCAGAAAGAAATGTAAAAATATAAGAATAAAAAATAAAATAAATGAAAATATGGAACCCAGCAAGTCAAAAAGCAATTTCGGGCTGAGGCAAATATATATATATATATCTTATGCTACAAGGCATATATTATTTTTTTAAATTAAAATTCTGTTTAATCATTATATTTGCTTATTGTTTTTAAAGAAAAAAAATAAAAAGACGAATCAATAAAAAATCTCGCAGCATTTACAAGCTTGAAATCGGAATGACGCGATTTAGGTATATTTGAAGGGATATGTTAAAAAGTAACATTACAAAAGGCATTTGCTTCTACAGGTCATCTCTGTGTTTATGAATATTCCTTTTTAATTATGTTAGAATAATATTAGGGAAACCATAGAAACTAAATTTTCTTTGCATTTTTAGCTTCCCTCGTTTAAGAAACAAAAGGAAGCAATATGTAATGATACAAAATCCACTGACAATTCTCCATACTCCTAATTACATTAAGCTTTTTACATATTGTCGTATTTTATGATTGAGCAGTCAAATTCAATCTGTTTGCTTTAACAAACAATATAAAAGTTGGTTAAATATTTAGAAGTATTAAGAAATCCTTAGTAAATATAGGCATCAAAATAATTATTTTTTTAATGTACTTTTGCCAGACTGAAGTTCATTTTAATTTGAAATCAGTCTTATTTATTAGTTGTTACTGCTTTTAGTTATTTTCCTGTTTACTTTATTAAAACTAATTCTAGTGACTTAACAGGAACAATGATTTTCTGATTTATCTAAATTTTGCTTTATACCTCTTAGTTTAATTGATCTAAGTTTTAATGAAGATCAATTGAAATCAAAATTTCGAGTTATTATTTTATGATATATTCTCTTAACAGTGCTTTCCCTGTGTTTGTTTTGATGTGGAAGTGTTTTCGAGGATTTTATTTTAAGTAAGGTTTTTCCTTCCAAAAATGGACAATTTATTATTATACAGTAAGTACATAAAAATATAACAAATTAAATTTTTTAAAATTCGAAATGTAAGTAAAAATACTATTATCGTGTCAAAATGTAGTTTTTATCGTAAAAAGCTATGATAGTGAAAAATGAAACACAATGTAATTTTAATATTAATTCATTTAAAATCATATTTGATTACATTGCAAATGTTGATGCAATAACAATGGAAATGACTTAAATTACTGAATATATTATTAGCATTTTTCTACTTAAAATATGAATAATTCATAGTTCTCTACTACATCGATAACTTTTTGAAAGTTTTAGAATATTTCTATTGTAGTTCTATTCAAGATGCCTGATGAGTTTAGTTTTTTTGCCTATTTGAAAAATATTAAAAAATATATAATTTGTTTTAAATATTTTTTTATCTCTGGTAATATAAACGATAATCATATTTCAAATTATATTATCTCTGTCATTCCAAAAAGCACAAGAATGATTATATATAAAAAGTGTTTTCAAATATTAAAATAAGAAAAAAAAATCATATTCTTTCCCCTTTCTCTATATACGAGGTTGGTTCGAAAAATTCCAGCTTTTTACGACGGATGGCATTGCCATTGAGAGCTGCCATCTATTAAACGAAGCAAAAACAAATTTTACACTGATTCACAGGTTAGTTTTGATTTATACAGATTATTTATTATTCGATTTATACAGTTATACATATATTTACATTTCTTGTCGAATCAAAATTTGGTGCCGTGACGAGTTGTCGTCATCGATGAAACCTGAGTTCAGCATTATACTCCGGGAACTGAGAAACAATCGGTTACTTCCGATGAATCTGCTCCATGGAAGTCGAAGATAGTCTCGTAGTCCAAAAAAATTATAGAAACTTTTTTGAGAGTGATGCAATAGGGTTCTAAGAAAAAGATATTCCTGTTTCGTCATGGATTTCTTAGAAAAAGAAGAAATTATCAATAAACAATATTACAGTGAATTACCTTCCCCTCCATTCCCATTACCAATTCCTAGTAAACCATTTCACATTCCCAATATGGGTACTTTGTGAACCGGGATATCGAAATTGTTTATCTAAAAAGATATACAATTTTATAAGCTCGTTGCTCCGAAAGGTAAAAAAAAAAAAAAAAGTGTTAACTAATCTATTTTCATTATATTATTATATTTCAATATTGTCATTTTTTTAAAAAAAAACAAAACAAAACTTAATAATTTGCAGCGTAAACTGTGTACGGCCAGTAAACCGGAATATTCGATTGTCGTTCAGCAAATTACTGCGCAGTCTAATGCCAATGACTCGCAGTACTTACGAACATTATTTCTGATTGAAAACAGTATCAATCTCAATTACACTGCATCGACTAATCTCTTTATTGGATTAGCATTTTAAATAATTCGAGATAAAAACCAACGTTTTTATATAGTGGCAAAGTTTATTAAGAAAAATTATTGAAATATTAGTTAAAACTGGTCGCAAATATCTAAATATTGCATTGTTAGGCAAGTAAGAACGGTTCCCGAAATTTCAGAGCTCTAGCTTGATGGGAAGTTGGTTAATTTAACGATAGAAAATTTGATGACACACTGATACACACACAGAAACACACATCAAGTGAAATACATAAAAACGTTAAAAGTAACTAAAATTAATTAATTCATCCGGTAAATTAAATGGTTGGAATGCAGTTTAACCCAATCACTCTTGGCGTCAAGAATTATTTGGCAGTATTTTGCCAAATGTGGCTACCCTGGTCCGTTTTACGGGCTTAACGTTCAGCCAAACAAAACAATCGCCAAGTTTGGTGCCAATTTTTGAAATCGCGCCAAGTGGTTGGGATAAACTGCATTATTGAAGAAAATACTAGCTAAAACTTGTCGCAAATGTCCAAATATCGTATTGTTAGGCTAGTGAGAACGATTCCCAAGGTTTCAGATTTCTAGCTTGATGGGAAGTTGGTTAAATTAACAATCGAAAATTTGATGACACTCTCACACACACACACACCAAGTGAAATTCAGAAAAACGTTTTAAAATACGAACAGAATAATAAAATGAAAGTGTCGGTAATTCTCATAATGCACACGGAGCAAACGAATCTAAATATACAACGGATGTCAAGTGTATTTTTCTGTGAATAAATATCACCAGATAGAAATAGTCGCGTTAATGACTTGCTGTCAGCGATGTTTCTACACCACTGTATCATTCGGTCGTTTACTTAGACTCACAGTAAGATGAGACGTTTGACTTACTTTTACCACTGTCCGGGTCTTCCGAGTAAGTTTTCGAAACTTCCGGATTATTTTGTCAAATGCATCATCTGACGCTTGAGGGACTCGTTTGAAAAATTGCGGTTTTTACCGCGAACATTCTTTATGCGCATCCTTTTTTATGCCATTAGCCATGCTTTAAAGCAAATAACACGAGTAAATGATATGAGTGTTTGAATCAAGACTATGAAAAAGTAAATGGAATAATTCTATCTTTTATAAGATAGTCGCTGAAATTCCCAACAAGAGTCTAGATATTGAAGAGGTATTGTATTTAAACTTAAACACTTCTAACGTGAAAGTTGGTCCCAATTATGACTCTCAAACAATAAAAATGCATACTTATCATCATCCTTTGTATAATTTTGTAAACTCGAGGCCTTTTCTTGAGCTTCTAAGAGTAATTTTTATTATTTTAGTAGTTTTTTTACAGCTCGTGATCGTGTATTTCCTTATTCAAAACATTTCTTTTTATTTCTAATGGCAGATTATAAACAGTTACAGGAAAAAAAAAACTATTACAATTAGAATTACTAGGGAACCAAACATAAAATAAGAAAAAGAAATGCTGCAACGAAGTTCATTAAATCCAACATTTCTCTAGCCTCCCAGTAACGTTCAGAAAACAGACTTTCGAAGCACAGGGCAGTGGAGCAGATGAGCGGAGTCCATATCCTCACCAGAGCTGCACAGAGTGCAAGCCGGGGAAGGAACAATTTTGAATCTATTATTCAAAAAAAAACATAGGAATAAACATAATCCAGATATCTCTTTGTTAGTCGTTCGTATTCGAGAAGTTTGGATGAATATTTCGATGTGTTGCTATGCTGAGAAAGATAATTCCAACAGATAATTCAGTAGAACAACCAATTATAAATTTTTAAATTTATATATATTTAATGCTATTTAAAAGCATTTCATTTAGATCATTACTACTCATTTCAATTATATATTACTCCTCAGATGCCTCGGCTGGTTAAATTACTACTTACTTAAAGTACAATTTTTTTTTCTTAAATCGTATGCATGTGGTAATTAGAGTTTAAACAATGCTAAATCTGAAAGCAATTTAGCTCAATTCAATAACTGTTCTATGCTTTACTGTTATATTCCCAACCATGAGTTTTGATTAAATTATATGTGACATACATTTTCTTAAAAAATTCTTCGGATGACTGTATCACAGCAGATATTACTTTTATAAATATCAAAAACACAAAAACACCGCACAAAGCAAGTATTCTTTTCAAATTTCTATATAATCAAAAACAAATGAAATTTCTTTATTCTTAAGGATTCTAAAATGAGTGAAATTCATCTTTTATTTTCCTCCATTCGTTATTCTTCTACAGCGAACATCATCTTAAAAGGGGAAAAGTTTCCATATCAAACCGAAATTAATAGATAGTGTGTTTTGCATACTAGTTTCCCGCTGAATAAATTATTTTGCATGCTTCCAAATTTTATCAAAAAGAAAAGCTTACTCTAATAAATTAACAAAAATATTTTAAGATTTTATAGGATCATTGAAAATGTGTTAGAGTTTTGATATTAGAATGCATTGAGATAGTGTCCACAAATATTTGAATAGAAAATAAATTTCTGAAGAATATGGTTAGTTTGATTGACTAGCCATATCACTACAATAGTTTGATTACAGCTCTTTATTCAAACATATTTCTCTCAGTTCAAATTAATAATACGTTTTTTTTTATCGATTATAATTAATCTGGTTTGTTTATAAGTATCTTATCCTATGTGTTGCTCACTAAACGTTTGTTTCATATAATACGAATTTGTACTACAAGATATATTTCAGGAATCTATCGGCTGAATAATACGTTTCAAAAAACTATTCTTGTCTCTCATTTCAATTGCTTTTCTTTCAAAATCATTTTAAAGAGTGGTGATTCAAAGATTACATTAAATCTTATCCAAAATAATATTTATAGTTTCTTAGTAACATTTTGAGAAACTTGTATATCGTTAAATTCTTTAAAGAATTCGGGATTTCCAATGAACCAAACAATATTAATAGCCATTATAAAAGGTTAACAATATCTTATGCAACAGAATGAGAATATCAGAAAATTATACATCTTTGTCCGAAAAAGTAAAAAGCAAAAATATCAATGAACTCTTATTTATAATTTATTCTTAAAATTCATCTGACAGAAATTGCTCATATTTGTATAACAACGTCAAAAATAATAACACCGAGAAAAAACGAGTTTTTTGAACCTGGGTTTACTTTCAAACTTCTCACTTTGCATAACATAACTTTTTACAGTCAAATTGAATTTATTCAATAATTAGTTTCAATAATTTATTTTATTATTTGTTGATTATTAAATTTATCATCTAAAATAAATGCATGTAAATTTTTTGTAGTTCAGTTAAGCGTTATATTAATCAATTAGGCTACATGTAATTAGAATTAAAGTAAACGATAAATTATTAAGCGATGGTTTTGGCGACCATTTTGCGACTAGGCAAGTAACTTGGCGTAAAATTTAATTCTTAAAGAATTAGTTTTAATCAATTAATTTTTATTAATTATAATTAAATTATCGTATTGTCATCCAAAAAATCGAGTATAGAAAATTTCAGCTCAATTGAACCCTTTAAAATGTGAAAAAAAAAACTTATAAAATTTTGAACCAGACAAAGTTACAATGTGAGTTAAAGAAAACGCATTGATAAATTACAGCGAACTTATGAGACAATTAAATTAGTTTATTTTCTTTATTCTTTAATTTTTCACCAAGCTCCGTTAGAAAAAAAAATATTTAACAGTACAAAAAACAAAATTTCTTATAAATATTAAGTATTCTAAATTTTTCTTTAAAGCCAATGCCTGTTATGTAATTAAGTTCTAAGTTTCCCCATAGATAAGGGACAATACTGCAACTCGCTCTTCAAACTTGTAAAGATTATGACTTCATCACTGTTAAGTTCTCTACTTCTTTATTCTTCTTATTCAGTTCATGTTACAAAAAACATGTTACAACATGTTACAAAAAATACTACGAAATTTAACACTTAAGCACTATTCCAGAGGTGCTTTGAAGTGATTTCTGACTCAGAATTAACCCCGAAATGGTTTTGGAAAGATCACTTTACTATCGCATATACATATTTCATTAACAAATTCTGGCGGAAAGTTTTCTATAGAACATGGAATTCTTTTGAAAGGTCCATGCGTCTGGATATAAGCGATGGTGATGTGGAGGAGCTAATGGAGGGGCACAGGGAAGAGATGACCACTAGAGAGCCTCAGGAACTTGGGAAAGATAAGCACAAGAATAAGATAGGAATACTCTCTTCAGACGAAGGAAGAAGTAGAGGAATCTCCAACTTCCTTAATCGAGGAAATTTTTGGCGAATGGATGGGTGTCGAAAATTTTGTAAAAAAAGTGCCAACCTAGAAAAACCCAAATAATCTCTAATAACAGTGTTTGGAATGACCTGACTAAACCTTATTTTCGATACATCGTGAAGAGAAAATTTAAATCAACGGAGTTTAGACAGATTTTTAGTAATTTTTTCAAACTGTTTGGTCCTCAACCAAGTACATGTAGGAAAAAGAACGAAGAAAAAGAATTAAAGTTTGTGAAATTTCCTTTGTTTCATCAAGTTGCTTTTCATAAAAGTATTTTAGCATTAAGAAACGTTTAAATAATTTTATATCCTCGCATCAATGTTAATATGACAATAATAATAGGAAGTTTTTCCATGGAGACAGATAATTTCCCTCTTTACTTTTAATAGGTATAATTCGCTTGGTATGTGTCCAATTTGGTACAAACTCAAAGATTTGAAACGGATTAAAAACTAATACCGAGGTTCAATGTAGTTTTCCGCTTCTTGGTTGATTATCATTAAAATTTGAAAAATTGTAAGTTAAAAAGACTTTCTAAATATTTCTATCCCTCGAAAGTTGCGAATAAAAATTAATTGTAATTTATTTTAAGAATTACACTCGACAGTGTCCAAATTTGATGAAAGAAGTTGAAGTACTAATTAAACATTTATCTCTTACCTTCCATTATTAAATTAATATTTAATTGTGATATCTTTTTCATTTGGAACATATCTTACCCAGACAAAACTAGAAAAACATGGAGCACTTTGTTTGAAAAACATTGTTGTAACGTTACACGTGTAAATAAAAAGTTTCACTTTTAAAATAAAATTCTGTTTAAAATTGAGTAATTCAAGTAACATTAATTTTAGAATTTGAATATTTTTAATATATCTATTGATCTATTAATGTAATTGTTAACAGCAATTTAAAAAAAAAAATACCGAAAATAAGATCAAGTTAGAAAGATTTCCAAAATCATAACTAAACCGCCATCTTTGTCAAACGATTTCAAAACTTTTGATATGTTTTCTTCTTAATTGTGTGTTTTTTGGCACATTTGGAAGGTGGAAATGCTCCAAACAACTTTTATATTGACACAAATTGTATCTGAAAAATATTTATAATATATCTTTGATGGTTTAAAAATATAACCATCAAAGAATAAATAAACAAAACTGTTCGTATATCAAGACTTGTTCTATATTGATTTTGAAGCAGTAAAGAGTTTAATATTTAATTTATTCTTTTAATTATACTTTCTATTATATCAAAAAGATTTTGAATGATATTTAACTTGTGGAAAGTACCATCTTACTTGTATATGCATAATATTAAACCGATCCATCAAGTTCCGGAAATATTTTTATTGCTCAACTGTGCTTTAGTTTTCTGACTACAACTATTAGTTAGTTTCAATTAAAATCGATCTAGAGTGGCATAAGGACTATTGACAATAAATCCGATAATTTTGAACCAATGTCAAGTGACGAAAAGGCGGCCATCTGGAAGGGGCGTGTGGCGGATGCCACGCACCGGTGCTCTGCGATTGAGAGCCCCAACATAATCAAGATCTAAAATAATGTACTCCTGCACAGGAATACTTGACAATATTCCTATCGCTGTCAGTATGACATGATGCTCATTTTATCGTTAACATTATTATAGTAGATCTATAAATTTAGACTGTCTTCTCATCTCTTAAACTAATTCTTGATGATGATGAGAATGGTTAGTTTTTGTTATTTGATTCGCGGAATTGCCGAGTATCCTCACCTAAATTGAACTTTTTAGTCAAGCATGTGGGCAGAACGTTTAAATGTCCTTGTTAAATTAAGTATCGAAAAAGAAATTGCAAAAATTTAATTTTTATGAAGTAATTAAAGTATTAGCAAAAACAAAATCCCGTATTAAATAAACATGCATTAGTAATTATGTTTGTTATTGCCTTTTTTTTTAACTTCACAAAAAATTTAGGGCCTCAAATGGTTTCTTGCACCCAGGCCCCTTTATAGAGAAGGCCGACTCTGGTGACGAGGGTGACACTTGAGCTGGTATATTATTCCCCTAGTTTCCAAACCACGTAAGACTTTGAAACTCATCTAAATTTAATTTGCTTCTTCTTCCCTTATTCTTCACTATAGATATCCTTCAAACTTAAGCAGCACAAACTAAAGGGGTCAGCAAACTTAATTACGGTTAGGACTGTATCTGATAGATTATCTTAAATGTTAATCAGGTCGAAGTTCGATACATCTTCTACTAACAATCCCGGCTTGAAATGCTTATTTTAATTAATTCATTAAATTTGCAAAGAGAATTAAAAAAAAAAAAAAAGAAAGAAAGCATTATAACAATAAAATTTCTAAGAATTAAATATAACAATGTTAATTAAAATATAATTTTTGAAAGAATGTTTTTATTAGAAAATCAAAATGTTGAAAATATATTTTTTATGGAAATTTTGAAGGTCAAAACAAAAGTGATAGAAGTCTAAGTTTTTTAAAATTATTCTGTAATAAAATTTAGTCAAATAATAACGTAAAGAAAATTCTTAAAAATATTAATTGAAAGATAAAATGTAATACGAATGTGATTATGTAGAGAACATTTCTATTAGCACTTCACTCATTTATTATTTTTTATTTTTTGCTCACCAAAATTTGGATAAAAAATTATTTTAAATTTTTTAGAACACTAAAAAATCGCTCGTTAAACCGTATAATATACTAAAAAAAAAACCTTAAAAATATTTTTATTATTTATTTCTTTAGTCTTTTGTAGTACTCATAATTCTTTATTACAAATAGTAGCGAATTTTATAAGTAATTTTTTACTGAGACACTTAAATCAATTTTTTTCTTTCTAAAATATAAATTCAAGTGGATAAACCTGGTATATCGTACGATATTGTTCTTTCGATTACAAAATTTGCTACTAGATGGCGGTATCTTATATGACATCAAAATTCACAATGAAATTTATAGGAGATTAAAATTGATTATAACACAATTTTCGAAAAATATTTTATATTCTTGAACGGAATTTCAAAACTCTACTTTAACAGAACAAAAATGTAAGTAAATAAATAAAAATAAAATAAATGTAAAAGATTGCAAAATATCATCTTTACAAATATATGGAAAAAGTTAATTTAAATAAAGTATGTAAAAATAGAGGAGAAAAAAATTGCATTTGTTTCATTCGTCCCATTTAAAAAGAAAGTAAAATAATGTGTGTTTCTTATCTTTGTTTTAGTTCTAATATTAAACTGAGAAACCGATTAAAAATATTTGGTACTTTTCCGTTAAAGGGGGCCGTAAAAAAATTGTCATATCGCTTTGTGCTAATTCACCTCTTCGCCGACGCAATGCTGTGGTTGTCCGTAATATCGCTCCCGATTGGCAAAAAAAAAAAAAAAAAAAAAAATCGCCAATGGCCCCCTTTAAAGAAAAAAGTACCAAATATTTTTTGTAAAGAAGTATCGATTCACGGGTGAAATTTAAAAAGTAATTTTAATATATTTGAACGAATAATTTTTGTACTGACCTCGAATTAGGTTCAAAGCAAGATGATAATATTAAAATATGTCATACAGACCAAAAACTACCCTCAGATTAGGACTTCCTTATCCCAGACTTGCCCGTTCAAGTAATCTTTTGCGGAATCGAGACTCGAACTTTCAACTCTACTTCAACGTTGTCAGCCATAAATTATGTTTAGTTAAAAAAAAAAAAAAACTATCTGAAAGACGAAACTATGTGGCTTGCTGTCCTGAAATGTTTAGTGAATGCGACATGTGACCAAAAAGAACTTCTAAATTAATCTAACAACAGATTCCATTTGTAAAATCAGAAAAATTATGTTTGATTACTCAGATAAAGTAATCAATTTTTCCCGTAAATATAGTCTTCAAGCTCGAAATGAACTCTTTAGGAAGCGTTTTGATTAGAAATATGGACTGTACGTAAGTTTAAAAAATATATATTATTATTATTTAGGAAATAAAAATGTGGTTTGTAAGAAAAATAGTATTTCGAGTTCAACCTAGAAAAACTTTGCGAATTTCAGTAGCGATTTGCGTCTCTTATCATTTTTGCGAAGTTATTCCATTTATCTCTTATATATAGGCTAATTTTTACTTTATCTTTTAAGCTGATAGTGAAATCACTTAAACGGAAAAATGCTATTGCAGTTCTTACTTTATTTTGCGGGAGAGTCTGACTTACCATAAACTCTGGAATTACAATAGTTATAATTGGTTAGACCACATATATATTTTTCTGACGAGCAAAACAATTCTCAAAAAAAAGTACTTAATTTTAATAAACAACACTATTTTTCTACCAAACTAACCCAAAGTAAAGAGTAAACTTTAGAGCCCTGAAAACTTGGAAACCTGAGCCCCAAAAAATAAATTAAATCTCTTCTGCTGTGATTTATTTTATAGCTTTATTCTTGAAAAAGAAATTCGCAGCTCCCTCATTCTTTAAATATCTCGAGAACTCTGAAAAGCGAGCCACCCACGTAGACTAGCGTTTGATACATACCCCAAGGGATCGATATGAACTGATACTTGCCCAGGATGAATTCTGGGTTGCTCAACAAACGCAAATAACGCAACGTTTGCCTTCATTCATCTTGCAACAGTGAAGTGACAGAGTTTGTTGATATGGAGTATATTGAAGGATTTTAAGCTAACAACGTAAAGGAAACATTATTTATAACGTCTAACTTTTCGAGAAGTGATTCTGAGTCGTTAAAAATAAACGAAGAGCATTGACTAATTATGTGATGATAAGTGCTTTCAAAAAGTTCATCGGGTCGCTGGTTATAAATTTTAACTTAAAATACATTTACCGATAAACACACTAAGTGAAATGTGTAATGTTTTCTAGAATATTCGATTTGCATCTAAAAATTTTTATTTTAAAATAAAATTTATTTCAGAGTTTCCACTGGATAAGAATATGTACATAATTTTTTTTCTTATAGGTCATTGAATTACATTATTTTGTGTGTAAACAAGAATATAAAAAAAAAAAAAAAAAAAAAATAGAAAATCAGATTTTATGGGAAAGATTTTAAAGTAGCGAGAGACCTTTATTTGTGTCAAGTGATTCTCAAAACATATTTGAAGTTTTAATACCTTGGCTTCATTCCTGCAGAGCTTAGAAAAGTTACCACTTCAAACAGTTCGGATATTGTCATGTTCTATATAATTTTCAATACACATAAGCATTATATAATAGCTAACATAGTTCTGTTTCTAATATATTCATGGATAAGTTTATAAATAACTATAAGCTGTAAATTTACTGAAGGAAGAAATATGTTTTATGTTAATCCTTTCTAAGGAAGTCAAAACCTCTTTATTTGTCATGCCATTAATTTATGTGAATTTTATTTCGGATATTTTCGAAATTATTTTGTTTTCAAATTATAATTAATTGAAATTCTTATCAATATTTCTCAAAATAGATTCTTAAATTTAAAATAAAAGAAAATTTTATTCTACATCCGAACAGTAAAATTTTCAGAAGATCTATAAATATGGTTAGCGATCAAGTAATAAATTGTTATTCGCATATATAATTGTATGTTGTAAGTTGACTATCCAAGGAACTAGCACAATCTGATCATCATATAGAAGAAAACTACATTTTGCTTTCTTGTAGACTTGCATTTTGTCTTACAGAAGGTTCAAAATCATATAGCATTAATTGTACGAGGTATGCAAATAAAATAACGAAATTGATTTTCTTATAGTTTGTTAGCTAGTTAAAACTACAATCTCACATTGTCGCTTTTTAAAATAACTAATTGCCTCGAGAGCCACACAGCGATGAAGACGATTTTTCCACTCTTCTCAGCAGTACTGAATCTTGAATACTGAAATTGCCTTCGGCTGGTGGGTTACAGCCAATTTAATGTTTTCTAAAGCCCCCAAATAATGTATTTAGAGGTGGAATTTTAATCTTGGGAACGGAACAGTCTGGGGAATAAGGAGGTTGAAGAGCCTCACGGATGTTTTTACTTGCCAAAATTAAGTGTCCCTTCTGTTCTTTGATCTTGCAAAGTGGCCATGGTACCTGATGATCAAGATCACGAACTCGCGACCGGCAATGATTCCGTCGAGTCGTGAGTTCGAGTCTTGATTCCGTTGAAGAACCTTATCTCACTGATGCATATTAAATCTGTCAGGGTCCCAAGTCCTCCCTTGTGGTGTGAAAGCTTGGAAAGGAAGGTGCCAACTCAGGTATTGTCCTCATCTCTTGATCGAGGTTCAAAATTAGGAGGACAGTCCACAACAGTCCTCGTGTTGCTTCTAAATGCATCGTGAATAAAGGATTAATTAATTAATTTGTTTCTGTAAAAGGTTTATCGGAACAATTTTTGTTCAGATTTTCCTCATCTTAATTCATTGGTCAAAATCTGATGAATATTGCTGTACTTTAAATTCAACTCTTCTCCAAATATTCTGCCAATCAGAATGCACAAGATTAGGGATTCTGACCTCAACTTGTAGTTGCAGGCCTTCCGCTGTGGAGTTCGATTTTAATAGTTTCATTTCCTTGCAAAAAAAAAAAAAAAGTTTACGAAAAGAAGCCATACGAACTACACGTGTCCACACAATTCAAATTAGTACTGAGGGTGCACTGCTCGTTCGCACACCATTTCCACCAGACGGGAAATTGTCAGATTGAAAGCTTCACTTTCAGTATCATTATATTATATACATACCTCGCTTACAGTCAGTTGACAACAAATAGAATTAGTCAAACTGTAAAAGTAGGTTTACATTTTACTTTCTTCTATATCCTAAAAGAAAATCTAGATCATACAAATTCAAAACACAAAGTAATCAAGCATATAATATCATTTCAAATCAATAAGTTTACTATTTTATCATGGTTTAATCATACTTTTTTTTAAAGTAAAAATGAATACATACATTAGTTTAGTTTTTATTTTCATTAGGAAGGGAAATGGGGGAGCATTCACTGTATCTTTAGTTATTTGATATGCTTACCCAATTTGGATTTTTAGTAAGAATAAGGATTATTAAAGTTAAATTTCATTTTTGTACTCAACGATGCTTTTATGGATTTATGTTAAAAATAATTTTAAAATTAAAAAAATTCCAATAGTATGATTAATTAATATGTATTACATATAACTGCAGTAATGAATAAAATAATTTAGCTATTAAATGTTATATAAATTTATATGCAATCATAATCAAGGTAAAATTATTTTTATAGTTAAAGATTATCTATGCCAAATAATCTTCTAATATTATCAATTCATAAAGATTTGTAGATATAAAATTTAAAAAAAAGATTAAAACGTATGTCTAATAAATAATAAATGTTAGAAAAAAGATATAAAACCACATTGAAAATAAGTACGATATTTTTAGTTAGAAATCTGAAATAGTTACAGATTAATTAATTGAGGTAATTTTATTTTCATGAAACTATTTTATCCAATACTTAGAAATTTTGTTACAATTGTGTTTGTAATTGTTAAACACTGTATGATTTTAGATCCAAAATGTAATCAAAATTTAAAAAAGTGATAACTTATGTCATAATGCAATTAAAAGTTCTTCCTTCCTAATTGAAAGATATATATTAAAATATAAGTTTTTTCAAGTAACATTTCGCATGGAAATATAATTTATCGATTATACTGGGAGAAAACGAAAAAAAAAAAAAAGTGAGTATTCTTTAATTGTTAAAAATACAAGTAAACAATATTCCACAAACTTTATGCAAAGCAAATAAACTGATTTTATAATTTTTTAAAGAACAAATGAATTGATTTTATACAAAAGTTTTTTTACAATATTAATACTGTAGATAAATATGAAATTTTTACGGCAATAATGTTGCCGAATTTCGTTCTGGTTTCGTATTCTAAATTTTAACTTCAATCACTAATATTTGACATAATTTCATGAATTTAGTGTAGACTTAGACTCACGCTTTAAATTAAGTTTCTTCAAATATCAGTCCCTAGAAAATATTCAGTGGACACAGACTAAGTCCAGATATAACATAAACAACATCTTCAAATGACTTCAGTTGTCTGCAATCGCAAATTCTAAACATGAATTCGATTGTATTATGTTGTTTCAAGCTCAATAACTACTAAGTATTGTTTTGAAATACAGTATTATAATTAAAAATAATTTATGTCCATAGAATTCAAATAAATTTTATAAACTCAAACTCTTAATTTTTAAGACAATTTCTTTTAAGACAATTTTATAACTGTTGTAATCATATAAAAAAACTGAATCGTTAACTTAAAAAAAAGTTATTTGAAATACATATTACGTGAAAGCAAAAATGTTTTATACAATCATCAAAGAATTTTTAGGAATTTTATGAAATCAGATTTTCTTAGTCCCTTATCTCCAGCTTAAGGATTTCTTTGATGTGCTAAATTTTGTTTTCAGTACTCCTTTTTAATGAAGTATTACTTATATTCGAGTAAATTTAAGTTGATCTGTGATTCAAATTCATATATATTTTAACATGACTTATATGTATAACATGAATATCTTTAGAAGTCTAATACAGTAATAGTAAATGAAGTAAAAGAGAGCTTAGATTCGACATTTTCTCAATAAAGAAAAACATATTTTTTTCATGTTTTTGTTAATATGAGTGATTTATTGAATAAATGTTTACAATTCAGCGGTGGTTTATTATGTCGCAGATCATAGGTTACCGTTTCGAGACACATAGTATTCAATAAGTTACCCTTTACTATTTTTTCATTCTCAGTAGATATTTTGCAATTTCTGATGAAGATTAAATATATAAAAGTGTTAATTCTTTCTTTCCTTTCCCCCTTCATTTTGTTTCCATAAGATTTTATAGATAACTCCAATTGAATAAACATTACAGTCAAGTTAAAGCTACAACTTAATCTTCTGTAATGTATAAATATGCTTATGAAATGTTTTGCTAAATATTTCTGAAATTCTTTCAACCAAAATTAACGAAATTATGAATATTTGAAACTTTTGTAAAGTGCATGAAAAGTTTTTCAATAACGGGCTGATACCTGAAGAGAACAACGTTTTTCTGACACGAAATTATTTCTGATGAATTATCTCAAGATTTTTATCCAATTTAGTCTATTTTAAGTAATAGAATTCTCCTTTTTAAAATAAATTTGTTATTCTTTCAAATAAATTTAATTTCTAGTTATTTATGAAGATACACTTTGACATTATTAATCCAGTAATTATATGATTAAAATGCGTAGAATTTTAAATTCAAAAGGCGATTTTATTCCATAAAAATATCTTAAGAAATACAATATTGAATACAAATTTCTGATACAGTAAACAAATTAATTCACAATTCAAAACATCTATTTTTATTCTTGAAACATGAAAACAGCATTATCATGAATATGTATGAATATGAAAGGCACATTTTTGTTTAAAACGTTGCATATATTTTCTTCAAAATATTATATAAATTGTTTCTTTCTAACATAAAATGTTTATGAGTTGTAAAATACGCTCATTTCGCTTTTATGTTCCACGTCCAAACAGAATCATCGGCTCATAGAAAAAGCCAAAAAGCGTAGGTTGATATTTTAACATGCAAAAAGATACATTTGTTGATCTTGTATTTCCCCCTCCCCGTTTACATTGGACGAAGGAGAAACTAGATAAAGAACTTCTGACTGTACATTAATAATTTATAGAAATTTCTAATTTAAACTCTGAATAAAAAAGTGTAGAAATTTCCAACTTAAACTCTGAATAAATTCCAAAATTATAAGCTACGAATATATATTTAAGTGGACTGTAAGTTATTTTTTATGCTTGTATTTTATTTCTTAAAAAGCCTATTTTTCAAATATATAACTTAGTTTTATTTATTACTTTTTTTAAATGAATTGAAACCATAATTCTTGTACTGTTCAAATGGATGAATTTTGAAAAACTTTGTAAATACTATTAATTTCTTTATTCAAAATAATTTTATATTTCAAGTGCGGAAAATCAGAATGAGAAGTTTATTCTAGAATTTTTACTTAGTATATTAATTAAAGTACAATAAAAGAGGAATGGTACTTTTTCGATGATTCATTCCTAAATTTTTTTAGGGAGATGCTTCTTGATTAACATTTGTAGAATTCAATTTTTATTGGCGATTACATGATGTTTAAAAATGCCAAAAGAATCAAGAATTATGCATTTGTTTACCTGGAATTTACATTTCTTCTTTAAATTATTTCCGTAAAGTTGTCCACTATCTTAAAGGTAGATTTTTAATGAAATCAACACAAATTTAATTTTTTCATTAAATTCAGACTGATGTCCACACTTGGCTGTTGCATAAATTCATTCTATTTCAGAATTTTGAACTGAATTATAAAGCTTTAAAAGTTTTATAACAAATCGAAACTTTATCAAATTTAAGTGTTTGATATTTGTGTGACTTACCATTGATTTAAATCTTATTTCAGTGAAGAAGTGCATTGTTAAACCCGAAATGACGTTTCCCATCAACGGTTCTCTAATGAAGGAAAAGAGACATTTGCAGACTTGTCATCAATTTGCCGAGGAAAGTTTAAGCAATGACTCCTTGAACTTGACGACGGATTTGGTGACAAATAGAAGATTCCAGAAAGGGCTGGAATCTTGGTGAATTATCGACTGGGAAGAAAGTTACGGACTTTTCCTGAATTTTCCGTGAAACAACATACCTGGCCGGAACAAGTATAAATACTTCGAGAGACGGAGTAGGTCTGTATTTCGAGTCTGCTTTTGAAGATCGATCGGGAAATCGATTGAAAGCGATCGGCATTGAATTTGCCGAGGAACTGACGGTTTCGTGGCCGAGTGAATTTGTGATTCGGCCCAAAGCTGCCTGTGAAGTGCAGAGTAATACTGTGGAGATTTTTCCTTGGTGTAAACTAGTAAGCTGGTGAGAATAACATTGCTGATATAATTGTGGCTGTCATTGCAACTGTTGTTTTTGTTCCTGTATCTGTATCATTAATCTGTGCAAGTACTGAGTTTCATGTTTGTGCTGTTACTGTCAAAGTTTTGCGACCCGTGCGTTCGTCCTGCCTTGAAGATTTGCGAATTAAGGGTCATTTGAAGTTATCTTTCCGTGTTGAACTGAATTTCACTCGCATACACCCAAAAATTTTGTATCAGTTTGTAAGTTGATAAACACTAATCAACTAGTGGGGTTATCTTATAGTTTTCTTTTAGAATTTTTTTTTGATTCGCGGTACCCTGAAGATCTTCGAAACCCAGTTTGAAGACCACTAGTCTGCAGTCATCAAGTTTTGTCACCAAATTTGTCGCCAAGATCATCCCTACTTAGTTAGCAATACTTCCTGACATATTCTCTCATTGCTATAAAATGGTCTTTCCAGCAACAATAGTCGAACTTCAGGAAAGACAAGTTCAAAACTTTCTGCGAAACAAAACATACTAATTTGAAATTTTAAAAATTTTAATAAACCTTGTCCAGTAAAAATTTTAGAAAATCGAGAAAATGTAAGCATTTTTCAACTACATTAAAGTAGGGAAGGCAAACTGGAACAAACGAATGCATTGTAGTCAATCATTAGTATTCGGATGATTCACATTGTCAAATGTTACTTTACTTACGAGTATGCTGAAGATTTTATCATTTTCAGTCTCCTTTAATTTTATTTCAAGTCCATTTAAATCTTATGTATCAAGAATCTTTTCCAAAGACAAAAAGTTAATGAATATTACAATGCTAGTTTTAAAATTGGAAATATTGAAAAGATAATATAATTTATATCATCTTTTCAAAATTAAAAGAAAAATTATAAATTGTAACCATTACTAGACTTATTGAACAATCATATAATATTTCATCTGAAAGCAAGTTCTGAAACACTTGAGATTATTGATTTATAAACCGTTGAAAACCGGACAATAAATTTCGTGAATACAATTTATTAGATTCCTGTTCAATGCAGTAAAAATATCTTTGAGCCAACATGCTTACATTTTTAAGTATTTTAGTTAAGCACATATTACAAAACCTAAAAATATAAACCACTTGTTAAAAGGAAAGTTACAATTTAAGTGCTTGACTCAGAAAAACCAAGCCAAGCACATGATTAATAACGTTTCATATTATATTTTAATTACCTTTTTTATTAAATTTACTTATAACGAGATTTAGGTAAATGTAATTAAAATTTTCAACATGTGATGCTTATAAGTAATTTTTATTCTTTCTTAGAAGCCTTATGAGTTGCGGAAATTCAACGTTGTCTTCCCATTTGTAATAATGTAAATGCTTGGTCACAAGTTCGTTCTCTAGAGACATGACACGAATAATAAGCAAATCTCCTATATGAATAGCATTGAAATAGGTACATCAAGAAAAATTTTAAAAAGCAAATACCTTTTAGAAAGAATGTTAAGATTTTCGTTTGGGAAATATTAAATTTCCTTACAAACTCTGCATAAGAAGATTGAAATGTACAAAAGATATCTGAAGATGACGAGAATCCTAACTCATATTAAAAAAGAAGAACACTTATTTTTGTATTAGATGCTTTTAAACAGAAGTTCCTTTTATGATCGTTTTAGCCTAATGTCTAAGAAATGCAGGAATACATTTTCACACAGAAAAACATTACAGTATTTATACAAGTTTGTATTATATATTGCAACAAATTTCTTATTAAAAATCCATAATATTTAAAACTGTGTGTAGATCCTTAAAACCAGGAACGTTAAAGAAGTTATGAAGAAAAAACAATTTTTTCCCTTATTCGTGTGAGATTAAACTTCTGTAATCTCGGCTAATTTTCTTTTTTATTTTTGGTAAAAATTTGCGAGCAAATACTATTCATTATTTAGAATTAAGATATAAAGCTCTTAAAGGGATAATCAAATTTTTTTAATTAAGAAAAAGTTACAAATTTATTGTTCTTTCTTGAGTATTACGCGGGAAACGTGTTTATCACATTTGAGAAAATACAGAGCATTTTTTTTAAATATATTGTCATATTAATATAAATAAATTTGATAAGCGTGACCTGCAAAAATGTATAACAAATTACGAAAGCATTTTCTGTGCTGACGGTTGTTAAAGTGCTAAACGCATTCTGTATTAAAAAATAGAGTTGTCTACGAAAACACCTTGAAGTATCTTAAGTAACCATAATTTTGCACAATTATGTGTTATCATTAATAAAATATTTTTATTGTCTTAAATATTGAGGATATTTTTATGTAAATGAATTTGGTAAATTTTAAGTCAAAAAACATTATCTTTTATAAATTGTAATATTTTTCAAAAAGTATACCAATTTTTATAAGCAAATAATTATCCATTTTCTGTCAATTGGTGAATGTATTATTGTTACGTATATAATGTTCTTTCCCATGTAAGAGAAATATTCATGCCACTGGATTTTCTGGCAGAAATGGAATACTTTATACTATACATTTTTATGATCTTTATACCCCCATTTATATTTCTGAAGCTAATAGGCTTATTTTCAAATGGTAGTATCTTACATGAATTCAATTTGTCCGTATAGATGTTACTTGAGGAAGTATTAATCAACTGCACAACATAATAAAGTAGAAAAATAAAATAGCTGTAGAATTTATTTATTTATTTTTTTTTTTGCAATTTTATATAGATTGTAAGATTTCGGAAAATAATAATAATAAATGTAGAACACATAAAAAGGGGAACTAAAAACAAATAAAAAGTAAATATAAGAAAATTGAAAATGAATGTAATTCAAAAATGAAATAAAAAAATAATATACGTAAACGAATGAATGAGTTACAAGCACTCTAAATCATTATTTTTATAATTTGTAACTATAAGTCTGTTGAAAAATAAAACTCATTAACAGAAATATTTTTTTAAATTTTTGTTACAGAATGCAACCAGGAACAAAAATATTTTTTTTCCTTTCTAATTACGGAAATATGCTTAATTTTTTCAATTAAACAGCTTTTCATGCTCATCAGGGATCAGCCATGAGATGCTCGCGGGCTCTATTGGTTCTCAGGGGCAATCAAATGGTTAACGAAGCTGGTCAGTGCAGCAGACCAAAATTTCAACAAATCTCAACTCAACCACGGAATTTTAGAGAATTAAGACAAAACCTAGTGAATGTGAGTTCGGAAATCAAGTCTACCCTACCGAGATTAATTTTCAACTAGCAAGAACAATCAAAATGCCGCAGGACCAGCATATTGAACATCTCTACTGGATAAAGGAGATCCTCTCCCGAATGAAGGATGAAACATCTATCAAATACTATATCATCAAAGGATTGAAGGAGAATCATGCTATCTAAATGCAACTACAAAGTTCCTGAGATCCGGAAGAAATGGGAAAAAAATCAAAATAATAAATACCCAGAAAAATAACCTACTTACAACAGCAGGTTTCCTGGAATTTACTTGTACACGATTACTGGTTCCAGTAAGATTACAGTTTAACCATCCGTTACCTCTTGCCAATCGACATCAATAAGACCGGTGGTATTCGAGCCGAAGCTGTCAGTATCAGTGCCCAACAAGCTATTCAAAAAGTGATTCTTTCTTACACCAGAGCCCGTTGAGTTACTCAAGGAGCGACCGAGTTTCACATCAACGACCAACGGATCTGCCGGCAAATACAGCTATATTCCATCCAACTCAGAGGATGCGTTACAAACAATACCAAAACAATAATACTGTCTACCAACAACTCCGAAGTTGAGAAATAATGCTCAATACAGACAAATAGAACTCCGAAAATGTTACAGTTCTCTTGAATACCGGTTCGATTGTAAACATCATATCAAAAAAAGGAACTATATCAATTAAATATACAACATCAAGTATCTCCAACATTAACGGAGAAATTGAGGTTAGTGAAACAATAATTTTGCATTTAAGGATAGAAAAAATAAATAAAAATATTATTCTCATATATATCCTTATATTAAATGTAGAACTCCTATGTTTAATTGTGTCTAATAAAATCAAGAGTAGTTTTGAATTAAGTATTAATTTTAGTGTACAATAAATATTTCAAAGAGGGATGGATGAATCTGGAGGAGAAAAAAAAAAGAAATGAGTAAACTTAATCAGAAAAATAATATGCTGAAAATGAATAACAATAAAATATCGACAAGGAAATTGCACACGTTTGTAGTGTAGAAATAATTCGTCTAACATTGACTATGACAATATAAATATGATTATCGATAATTATAAACATATCTTTGTTTAGAAAAAAACGGATCTGAGTGTAATAAAATTTCCCCTACAATAGCACTTGCCTCAGAATTACCTATTGATAATCCCCTTTATAAGACCTTACCTAAAGATGACGTGGTAATAACAACAACAATTAGACGCATTGTTGAAAGCAGAATTAATTAAACCACCTTATAGCTCTTATTCCGTATTATAACTTCAGCTTTTATAAAGGACAATAATTCTTGCACACGATTGTGTGTCGACTAGAGAAAATTCACTGCTATCACAAAGTTAAATGCAGAATCAATACATCAAATTGATGCAGTTTTAGATTAATTAACACATGCATAAATTTTCTCCACTTTAGATCTTTTTATTCAGGACATTAACGTATTTAATTAAATGATAACGCAGCTGAGAAAAAGTTGCATTCGCATCATATTATGGTCTTTTTCAATTTAATCGCTTGCACATTGGATATAAAAATTCCTCAGATATATTCCAAAAACTTTTTAGGCAAATTCTAAATAAATACCAAATAAAATTTACACTAAATTACTTTGATGATATTATTGTATTTTCAGACTCAGAGAGAGAATATGCTAAAATTTTTGAAAAATATTTTTAAAATTAGTGAAACACAGAAAATATTAGTTTAAAATCCTTGAAGTATATATTTAGACAAGACACTATATTGATTTCCTGGGATATGAAATAAAATTAGGATCATACATCCCCGATGATATTAATGTAGAAATTATTAAAAAACTCTTGTCTCCTAGACTTAAAAAGATTCATTTGTAGTAATAATGGTTATCATAAACTTATTTCTCAAAATGCGAAAATAAGAATGCCTCTGAATAATCTTCTTAAAAAAGATAAAAAAGGGAACTGGACCACAGAATGTCAACAGTCTCTTAAAAAAAACTTAAGGACAGCATAATTTAAAAAACCTATTTTAACCTCATTCAATCAAATTATCATTGTCATGTATATGTAGATGCAACTAAGGAAGCCAAAGAGTTATTGTAAAATAAGAAAGACTTGACGGAAGTCAATACTCCTTTGAATTTCACTACAAGAGACTGAGAAATTTTGCTATAAAACATAAAAAAGAAAATATCGATATTGAAACAGACATGTTGACAAGAAATCTTATTGTCATCATTTCATTAATACAGTACGAGAAACGTTATTCGATGTCAATGAAATAATCCTTTTTCCCGAAGTATATAAAATATTTTATCACTTAAATGTTTTAAAAGAGGTGGTGTTTTAGTAGTGAGAAGCTAATATTTATCTAAAATAATTGTACTTAAAACTCTACGAGGAAAACTAACAGAAAAAATTAATGAAAAATTTGGTCATTCAGGTACAGCTTCTAAACGAAGTATTATATCCCCTCAATATCATTGGATTAAAATTGTTACTGGTACTAGAACTCTGTGAATTGTCATATAAGCAAGAAGTTACATCAGAAATGTATGGAGTGATGTGTGGTGACTAATGATCACTACCAGCCTATTGCTGTTCCACCACTATGAGAACGAGCTGGATATTCTGGCAAGGCAAGCATGTGCAAATCATGTGAAGCTGAGTCCTTCTGCTACCACAATTTAAGGTAATATTAAAAGCGTACAATGAATGAGAGAGAAACCGAATTCTGGTTTCACGGTTCTCTCTCTTGTTTGACGTTCTGTTAAATCCTTTTAAATGTTTTTAATAAATTACCATTATTGTTGTCATGAGTGTGTTTAATCTTGTGTGAAGTTCAACCTCCTTCTGAACTGGAATCAGTTCAACATGGTTACTAAATTACATGTTTGGTAAATTACCATAGATATAATTATTGTCTATGTGTGAAAAACTCTTTGAACTTCTGTCACTAGACAGTGTAGGTGGTTTAAGTTACTATACCTCGGTTAAAAAAATATTTACATACACATTATTGTTGATTATGACACCAGGTATATTGGGACTTACCCTTAAAAATGCAACAACAGAGACTTATATTAAATACGTTCGACAAATCTTTCAAAATCGTGAACCTAAAAAAGTTTAGAATTTTAGACAAAGTAACTCTTCAATATAATCAAACTCCACATACGATAGTAGACTTTCTAATCCACTCCCCAACTTATACATATATAGTAATTTATCTTTCGAAGTTTCAGTAAAAGAAAATAAGATATGCTCTTCTGTACAATAAGGAAGAAAATTAGCTAACGAAGGAACTAAGCATTATTATCAAATAAATAAAATAGATATAACAAAGTAATTCAAGAAGCAGATTTCAAGGTTGGTGATTTAGTCATGTATGATGAATTTCAGTACCTCAATACAGGAAAAGTCCTCCTTAAATTCTGTACAGATCTCTGTACAGAATTTAAGAAAATGTTCAGATGTACTGTAAAAAATTGATAGACGCAGTGCAATCAATATAACCCAAACAGAGTTAGTCCATTCAATCCATTCAAGGCATTTTACCGCATTTAAAAATTTTCAATTATCTTCAACCAAAAACCCAAAATAAAAAGGAACGGGAAATAAAAGGGAAAAACCATTAAGTAACATTGAAGTGACTGAGTTTAACTTACCAAGGCTATTTGGTGAAGAGGATTAATGTGATATGAATTTTAAAGTATGTTTTATGATAAGTGATTTTACTTATGTAGTGAAATTTAAAAGTAGTTATTACTTTTTGTTAACGTTTTAATATAATTTCCAATTTCATTTTAATGTGTTAAAAATTACAGTTTCAATAACAGTTATTTGTTTTTAACGTTGATAAGAACATAAGAAAGGAAAGTTGAAGGTGTTACCAATTCATGTGTTTGAGTAGAACAAAGGTGTTATTTTAGTCATTAGGGGTATGATCCTAACTTACTAATACAAATTACATGGATTTTTGTAATTGAGAAACACAAACAAGAAGAAAGTACAAATTACATTCTTTTTTTTCTTCACTGAAACTTTTCCTTTTTTTCAATTGTTTTATCTATCAGCAACTTAATTTCCTTTAATTTTATTCTTGTTCAGTTTTGAAACTGTATTTCTGGATATGATAACGACATACCAAAATTCACTTTCCCCAAAAAATTTTCATGTCTAAATTTAAATTAATATTTCGATTTTAAGTTTATTATCGGAAAATATACAGTGGATAAGAGAAAATTTAATCAAATGATTTTTGTTGAGATGTCTCGAATTATTAAGATGATAAAACTTGTTTTGTTTTGACTTGTATACCTCTTATTATTATATTAATATCCCTGAACAATCGTAATTTAAGTAATCTGATTTCTCATAGATTGTTGGAAAGGAATTAAATATGGTGCAATTTACATCAGTGAATTTGAAATTTAACAGGAAAGAGAAGAATTTTTCTATAAATAAAAATGTGATAAAGTTATAATGAGGAATTAAAAATCTTTTTATGACATATTTTCAAATAAATTGAAATATTATGATTTTGTATTATGTTTTAAATATGATTGAAAATTAGATACTAATGATGCTGATAGAAAAATTTCGGAAATTTGGGTCCTCTTTTCTGACTTAAATACAATATTAAATGGTTTATAAGGTGTAAAATGGATAAACCCAAATTAATATTTTATGCTATTTCAGAAGGTCATTTGATTGAATAGTGTATAAATTCTTAAACATTTAAATATTATTAATAATTTTATTATATTATAGTTCATATTTTAATACCTTCATAATGTGTTTCTCCCAATTCTGAAGGTTTTATGCAAGAATATAATAACTTGCCTATGAGTGATGTCAGAGTAGATTAATTAGATGCACATTAGGTTAAAATCCAATATGGGGTGCCCCTTGACGTTTGTGGTGAAAACTCACCGACTTTGAAGAAAGGTTGCTAATGTAGCGCTACATAAGCAATGTACTTTATTTAAAGATCCAATAACTTTGGGTTATTATTTCTTGGTAAACACATAAGCAATGGCTTCATGAAGATGTTGCAAATGAAAAGCTAACCAAAACTTAGCATTACCATAACCTAAATCGACACATTTTATTCGTTATCGCACCAAAAAATCGTTGTCGCCATGGGGCACCCAATACCCATCTTGAATCGCACATTTATTCCATTACTTTGGATAAACAATTCGAGACGCAAGAGCCTGTCAAAGATATTCCACGATCAGGAAGCCCTAGCAAGGATCGCAATTAGGCCAGTCTTGATACTGCGGAGGAAAGCATTGCTAAAGGACCAAGAACCCCTTTGGATACCGTTCTAGAGAACTTTGAATCAATCTGACGGCATTAAATAATAAACAGTTTTAGAAAGAAAAAAAGCAACTCGTGACTAAACAGTGATTAGAAAGAAAATCCGCCTTATTATATCGATATTCAACAAAAGGAGTAGAAAATGTAAACTTCATTCAAAAGCTAGTCAGGGGGATGAAGCTCAATTCCACCTCATCGAATATGTGGACGGACAGAACACGAGCGTTTGAGAAAGGAAAATCCAGTAATGATCCATCAACGTGAGCTGCGCCTCTTAAACTCAGGGTAAGCTGCGGGATTACATCTTAAAGAATAATTAGCCCTTATTTGTATATGACACCACCAATATATTAATAATTATTCAAGGTTATAGATAACGAAAAATATTGACAAACTTTGAGCTTCCATCTGTAAAGAGTAAAGAACATTTCAGGAATGTGGTGGCAGTAAGCCGGAGCCTTGTCAAATTCAGCCGAAGGTTCCTGGCAAGAACTAAGAACGAATTTTGAGGAATCAATAAATTATAGGGGTTCAGATTTTCATTATTGGACACCACGTGTCCCTGATTTCACTGCACCTGATTTTTCTTCCGCTGGAGAAAATGTTTTCCCCAAATAAACTTAAAACCATTGCTGAAGACCAATATTTGTCAAGAAATCCTAGGGATACAGCGAGGGATGTTGCAAACTTTTTTTAAAAAATGTGATGGATACTCATCTGACTTCCTAAATTTAGTTCAAAAATTTTCATACAATACATAACACACACAATCTATAATACATAAATATATACATTTTATTAAAAAGCATTAAAAATTGTATTACTTTAAAAATTGTTAAGTAACTTTTGATTTCTCTTTCCCTGTATATAAATTTGATTTTTATTGTTCATAAACATCTGACAATGTTATGTATTTATCAGCATTATATGCATTATCCACATATCTTTTTATGACAGTTATAAATTTCATTTTCAATAACAGTTTAATTTTTAAAGACACAACGGCTGTAAAATAATTATAAAATTATTAATAAATGTTCATAAGCTTGATATTAAAAGGAATTTTAATAGATGCACATTTAAATAATTACTTGAGAAAAAGGGTAGTTCCAATTAATATCTTCGTTTACAATAAATTAACAGAAAAAGTTAAATTAATTAGTTTCGTGTTTAATTAATACTTTTCATGACAATTACTTGAAATTTTACTTAATTTGATTTTGCAAACATATTTTTAGGAAAAACTTTTAATTTTTATTTTTTAGTTGTTGTATACTTATTTAATATTTATTTAATATAAAAATACATATTTCAAAGCCTATTTCTTATGTTTATTTATTATAACATTGTAGTTAATTATTAAACTAATGATTTAAAATTTTTTTCGTATTGAAACTTTCTTCATTCAATGGTTTTTAAATTTTTATTGTGCCTTCGTTAGGAAAAAAAGGTTACAAAACTTTGATGCAGATAATATATTCGTATATATAATTTGAAATAACAGTTCAATCACCTATAGAATATTAATTAGTTACATTCTTATCTACAGATTTAAAAATTAAATACAAAAATTTACAAATATATATTTAAAAAAGGAATCTGAAAAATAGACAGAATTTAAATTATTCTAAGATAAT
>BMAW01120756.1:668200-683709 GCA_019974015.1 Nephila pilipes | reverse complement strand
TTATGAAAACTCCATTTTTAGTTATCAAAATCATTAATATCTTTTACTAAATCTACACATATGTTTGATTATGTTTAGTTTGTCTTTTCCCGTAAGTGATTAGTTTTTCTAGAAAAAAATATAATAAAATTAAATATAAACTTTAATACAGATTTTGAAGTATTCGCTAATGTAAAAAATAGTAAATACTATTCACAAAATTCCTCTGTATGTTTATCCTTGACGAATTTTCTAAATTTTTTATTTATATTCTCGTCAGAATAAAATGAAGTAGAAAAATGGTTTCTGGGTTCAAAACAACTTTGTTTCCAATCTGTTGTGAAATCATTCATTTTTCAACAGCGAAAAAAGGTCACACTTCTCAGCATTGTTTTTAAAAAAAGTAATCTTATTCTTTCGTTGGGACTAATCCATAATAAATAAATTTGCTCCAGGGAGCAGAAGCATTTGTAAAGTTTGCCTTGGCTGGGTGATTATTTTTAGCAAAATCGGAAGACCCTAAGATAATGAAAGTGGCAATGAGCCTGTCCAAGTGGCGCCACACTTTACTCTCAACACAAAGACGAGATTCGATGAGTCTATCTGAATTCATGACTAAGCCCTCATAGTTTTTGAAACGAACAAACCGATAAATGGTTTGGAAACTCCGATAAGTTCCCTTTATCAATTAGAATGTTGATATTTGGAACATTGTTTGTTGGCATGTGACTGCACATTTAAAAGTCTTTGCATCGTAAAAGTGATATTTAGTTACAAATATTTTTTATGAGTAATTTATGCCTTGTTTTGGTGACATTAATCCATATCTTTTAGTTTAGAATTAGCCTTCAGATATTCTTTTGAAGAGACTATCAAAAGAGTTCAATACCCTTGAAATGAATATAACTTTCTACATGTTTTTAACAAAGTACGCCATTCTGCTGTCATCAAAAGAACACAAAAATTGACTTCTATAGCAAATAATTAATGTATATTTTCTTCTAAAGCAAAAATATATTCTTTTCTTTAATAAGCCTACTCGCTTGTCTGTGAGTCACTCTAATTGAACGATATACGCATTATGCAAAACAGGCTTTTATAATCTACTAGTGTTAGTAAAGAATTTTGGATGAAGAATAATACGTCTATAATAGTATATATATACGTATATGTACGCAAGCACATTAAATAAAATTATTTGTATCATATTTTACTGTACACACTAATAAATCGATTGTTTTACGATGAAATTCTACTGATTGGTTAAAAGATTACGTGATAAGAAATACATTTAAAATCAGATTTTGATATTTAAATATGGGAAGAGTTATCCAAATTTAAAATTTAGTAGAATTATTACAATGAAGCAAAATATCAAATTATACATCAGTTACAATATTCTATGTAATAATTTTTTGGGGAAAATATTCAAAAATAATGAATTTAACGAATTAAACTTAAAGATTTAAACTCAATTATTAAATAATTAAATTCAAATTCAACGAATGATTTAAATTCAGTCATTCCATACTAGTTACACAGGAGTTATAACTACGAAAAGTAATTTTATTTATTTACTTTAGTAATAAAATTTATTAAACATTATTACAGAAATTCATTTCATTAACTGATCTTCTGCCACTTTAGCAATTGTGCCATAAATTCTAGTTTATAAATAATTAATATAGAACTTATATATTTTTAATTTTTCACACGTATAAAGACCATGTATCCAAACTTGTTTTAAAAATTATGTATCCCTTTTAAAAATGTATGAATATTTTAACCAATATGATAATCAGTTTAGTTTCCGATGATAGATTTGTGTAAATTTAACTCAACTATATTTGCATATTACATTTATACCAATTATTTAAAAACTTTTTTTAAATGATATTCTTGTTAAAATCTAAGAGTATCACAGGAAGATACATTTACAGACTAATAATCGTAAATTTTCAGTACAGGTTGATGAAATTTGACTTTTCTCACAATGTTTCTACGGAAAAAAAATAAGTGAAAATCTTTAAATTATGAAATAAGCAAAAAAGGATATATATATATAAAGAACAAAGGGAAATGAAAATTTTGTTAGCATTTGAAGATAAATGGGATCTTACTGTCTATAAATCTGAGTAGACTTAGGAACTAGGGATCCATTACTCTTCGATGCATATTTATTGAAATGTTATGATAATAAAAAAAAAACTGGAATAGATTCAGTTATATTTGAATACCATACAGATCAAACAAGGACCGATATCATCCAGAGAATAATTTTTCAATTCGATCTGAAATTGGTTACAACTCCAGTTATTTTTCTGTTGTTAAAAAACGCAAAACAGTTAATAAAGACTAAAATACAACTCCTTGAATGAGAAATTGTACTACTCGAAATCTAACTGACTTTGTTCACCAGAAAAGTCTAATTTTCAAGTATTCTCACACCAATTTTCTAATGAGAAGAGATAAATGGAACTCAATACGTTTTTACATTTCTTGCATTTCTGCATGTGAAGAACACCTTCGGACGAATACGTCTAAAAGGATCATGAATTTTGCTACATAGTTTCCCAATAAGTTTTCCCTCGATAAGACTAGGAATAATTCCTGTCGCGTGAAAGATAGAAATCTCTACCAACACCCAGTGCTCTTTGGATCGCTTACAAAACAAACATCTCACTAAAAGGGTTGTCTCGTTAATTTTGAAAAAATCGTCTCTGGATCGCTTAGCCTTATCTGTTGCTTGAACGAAAAAAGAAATCGATCTTGATCAGAGTCCATACCAAAGAAGCCTTGTCTTTGCACAGGAGGTTGGACGGGACACTTTTCGCTTGCAGATACGAGCTTCTTAAGCATCTTCCACGACCATCTTTATGCCCTACGATTCGGTCGTTAAGTTATCAGCATCCAGAAAACACACACAACTTTCTACTCTCCATTTTTTTTGTCTTCAAGCTTTCTTTTTTAGTTTTGGAACAGAGCAGATCCATAGCGGCACTGCCAACTCATAACGCTGGCAGCATTTTATGCCTTATCTGTAATTTCTAGGAGAGTGAAATGTGTTTTTTTTCCCTTCCCCCTTGCATGCTTTAAAGTTGTGAAAAAGAAGAAATGGTTTGATTTCTGAAGATTGTGCATAAAACATATAAATGGAGCTCTTAGATTCAAGGTTAGGTTGTTTGTTTGTAGAATCATATCGGGTGCATAATTTTTGTAGTATTTACTAATATAGCATCTATTTTCGAAATGAAATTATTATTGATGCAAAATGAATGAATATTTGTTTAGACTTTTCCTATAATGTGAAGTACAAAATGCTACTCATAGAGATTTTTTTTAAAAAATATTTCCTGTGTATATCCAATTCAACTTTATTTTCAAAACAAATAAAGATTTTTTTTTTCTTAGCTAAATTATAATATTTTAAAATAGAGATTTGTTTTTTTGCAAATGAAATTTTTTCCCCTAAGAGTCATTTTACTTATAATCAATCGGCTTACAAAAAAGGAAGTTAAGCATGCATTTACAAAATTATTCAAAATCGTAAGCAAATTTCTTGAAACATCGATGCTTTAGTGAAGCTTTTCAACCACTTATTTTTTCCAACTTCACAAAATTTGTACAAATTACAGTTCTCATAAAAATTGTAAAATTTATTCTTCCTAAGCATTCCAATATTTTCTAATTTGTTCTTACCTGAAATTGGAAGAAAATTCCAAATAAAAAACAAACTGAATGAATTCCAAAAGTTTTGTAGCAGCTTCGATTTTTTTTTCATTGAATAACTTTTTTATTTTGGAAGGAAAGCCATTTTTGGATTAATATGGATTAATGCAAAAGTCCTACCAAATAATAGATTTATTTAGAAATTAATATAGAGGTTGCTAGAAGTATTGTTGCGATATTTAATAATAATTATATAAACAGTGTAAAACAAAATTTTACTTCAGTTGAAATAATTGTTTCTCAAAGTTTAAATAGAAATTCATAATTCCTGAAACAAACAGACTTATACTCATTTATATCATCACTTCAGAAATACTCAAACAGACTTGTATTATCACTTCATTTACATTTATTATTTTAAAACTGTTTATTTTCTACACCGAAGAGTAATTAAAAACAAATGATAGAATTAGAATTAGGAAATTTGAAAAATTTCTAGAATTAGAAATAAAAATTAACAATTACTGAAAATAGAACTAACAAGTTAATAAAAAGTAATAATTATTATTATTCTAATGAAATTAACTCAGACTTGTAGATATATTTATAGTTTTATTGTTAGTTAAAAAAATTAGGAATCATTTTCACAGCAAATGATTTATTGAACATGAAAAAGATTTTATCGGCTTGTTTATGCAGCCAATAATGGAATTTTCTTGTTTTAATTTGAAAATAAAGAATTATAAGTGCTATAATAAGCTCTACTTAAAAATTTCATTTTAACTAATTCTTAACATAGTTACTTATTTCCCCTGTTTAGAGCAACGGTTTTTCCAATATAGAAGGTACACATTTTTTTCCTGTCTAGAATTTTTTATGATTTTACACTTTTTTATATTAAGATAGATATTTTTCTTTGGTCCATCCTAATTCATATTATAAAAATAGTAAACCATGACATATTACTGACAGTAATTATAAAAAGAATTATTAAATAATACTGCAAAAAGAAAAAAAAACAGTTGTCTTTAAATTTAATACAGGCATATAAAAATGCTCTTTTTGTGTGAGATCAATTAATAATTTTTCATTTTGTTAAAAATATTAAATGTGATTATTTTAGATCAAATTAAGATATACCTCATTAATATTTAGTTAGTAATTACAACAGATGCATATAAATGAAGAAAAACAGTTTAATAAAATTTCATGCATGTAATTTTTCCGTTTTGAAAGTCGAAAATGAAAGGAATATTTTGTTAAAATTTATGGATAAATTTTCCCTGTTGCATTTAACATCTACCGATACTGTGTCAGTTTCAACACAGAATAATCTAATATGTTACAGTTTTCACTTTCCATTGCTTTAATTTCAATTTGTCACTAAACTGAACGCAATTCTTAATTCACAGATACATATTTCATTTAATTAATTACAGAAAAATTAAGATTAAGAGCCATAATTTCACCAATAACAGAGTTCAAAGTTGAGAAATAAAGTAAAACTTATTTTAATCAATTTTTACTATTTGTTTTTTTAAAAAAAAATTGTAATAATCAGCTCAAAAATGTACAAATAATCTAAAAGCTAATGAATTTGAAAACAGTTTATGATTATTAAAAATTAAAGTTTTGATGCATGAAAGAGAAAAATAATGACTTTTGGTTTTCCACAAATCTGAATGTTTTATCTTATGATATTTTTTTTTTATTAATAAGGCATTTAGAGTATAAATAAAAGAAACAAAGACCTTTACTTATCTCCGAAAGAATAGTTGTGATTCATTTGCATTCAAAGAGCTCATAGCATGATACTAGATCTTTAATATTATAATTACTTGTTTACCTTCATTATTAAAAACTAAATTTACAATATTTAGGTTTAATTATATTAAAATATTAAATAACTCTTGTTCTTGAATGTGTAACTTAAAAATTTCCAGTCTTTAAAATTTTTAATTAAATTATAATTGTATACTTTGTTAATTTTATTTTCTTATTTACTTTACTTATGAAAAAAAAAGCTAAATATGCGAGTAACTCATGAACATTTTTATGTACAGGATTTTTATTTCGAGACGTTGACATTTAATATTTATTCCGAAAAAACGATATTTTTTTGTTGTTTTTTTTAGAAGTTTATCTCCATAACACATTTCGTTAAAAATAGTACAAAAATAAATTAAAATTAAAGTGCAATTAATCATCTTAGGTGAAATTTAGTAATTATCTTTATGGCAGCTTTCGTCTAATTGCTCATATCTTTCAGCGATAATATATGAAGTCATATTTCCTACGTCTTTACTTAATTTCTTTATAAAATGTTTTTATAAAATTTAAAATCTGATACCACATATTATTTCTTAGTTTTTGTCAATTTTAAATTATACAAAGTGCTTGTTTCTTTTTTTTTTTTTTTTTCATTTTGAATTGAAAAAAGAAACTGCTCAGTTTTTTATTACCTAAAACATGATAAAAACAGGCTAATTTACTTGCAAAAATTCCATCTAAGTCTGACATCAGATATTACAAGCTTCTCGATCTAGTTACTTACATTTGAAATCAAACCAAGTATCTCAGTTTGATAATAAATATTGCGTATGTAGATACAACAGATAAAATACAAAAACAATCTTATATTGTCGGTTCATATATATGTTATGTAGGATTTTCCAACTAATTATCAAATAATTAATTTTATTTTCCAATGCACTGTAAAACCAGTTCCTCTGAATTGTGTATGTATGTGTGTGAGTGAGTGTTAGAGAGTTTTAAAATAAGTTAATAATTGAAATGGAACTGATTTAAGGACATAAGAAATTAAATATTTATAAGAGGAAATTAGAGTTTTGCTTTATATTATACAGATTCATCCGTTAGTTAATAATTGTTGTATTGCTATTTTAACATACCAATTTATTATAATCACTTTATTTATTAAGAACAAACAAATTAACTTTTTTGGGATAAAATTTCATACCAGTTTTTATTTGCATGATTACTTAACAGAGGACAGAAGACTATTTTATACTTTAAAAGGCAATATGCTTTCCATCAGTATCAATGTACACTTTTCGAACAAAAAAAATCCAGTTCCGTTTATTATTTATACTATAAGCGTGGGTGGCCTTTCATGAAAGAACTTCCATAGCTTACCTAATTATTTATTAGCAACAATGGTGGGATGAATGATCTGCTATATAAGAATAATATTTGTATAAGTAGACTACTTAATACTAGAAACGATTTGAAAAACGTACTCCTTTCATTATTTTTTATCACCGTAATGATCTTAGAGTGTATTAGCCGTATGATAAGCTGAAATTGTTTATTGAGAACACGTGTCTTTTGTCCACGCCGGATCAGCCTGATATGGTTTGTGAATGGAAAAAGAACCACACCCTTTGTTACTTAAAATGTCGCAAGCTGAGAAAGAATTAAGAGTTGTTTATGAAATGCGTGAAGGGGATGTTCATGTATTGACTGAAGAGTAATGTTCGATATATTTCAGAAAAAACCTAACTGATTCATAAATTAAATATTTCCCTTTCAGATTCATAAATTTTTTTTTTTTTTTTTTTACATTCGTTTGTTCGAATTTCTCCGAAGTGGAATTCTTCCTTTCTGAATTTCCGGAATTAAAAATAAATAATAATAAAAAAAATCTTACATAAAAATTCTCACAATATGTAAAAAGCCCTTAAAACTGAAGTGACACATTGCAGAACGATATACAGTACTGCACTAGTAATTGACATATTTATGACAGTAAGATAATGTTATTCAAAGGACTCATGATTTCATGAAGAGGCGAAAAGAATATGCCTTCTTTTAAAGTGAAGGGTTATCATTCATAAAGATTTTTTTTAAATAAAACCTTAATTTTTTCGAGTAGAATAAGTCAAAAAAACTAAAATGATGTGTAATTTAGGATGAATATGTAATTTGTTAAGAAAAGAAAGCGTACCATTTATTTGAAAAGTTGCATTATGTAAGCCATTGATTTAAAAATATACTTTACTTTCTTCAATGAAATGAATCAATTAATTTTTTACAAGAAAAAGTATTAACAAATGTGTCGTCAGATGTGTATTTGGTAAACATTCGAATCTTTCTTACCATTTTAAATAGTATTAGTGAAAGGTTGTATATATTTGTATGTTGTTTTTCTTTAAAAAAATTAACTATACGTATTAAATAAGATGTTATGAAGATGAGTTTATGCATATTTATGGCGCTAGGAATCATTTCATATATGATAGCAACACATAACATTTTTAAATCTTTTTTTCATTCTTAAATTTTTTTATCAGAACTATGAATAATCATATAATTAAAACAAGTTAGCAAAAGTAGCAAAAACTTAAAATAAATTTAAGCGTAAAAAATCCTATTATGAGTATTGTACTTTAGAAAGAAAAAATAGAATGTATTCTACTGATATGTTTACATAAATAAGATACAAAAAAAAGAAGAAGAAAAATGATTAACTGATATGTTCTTTTGATTGAAAGCAAGTTGCTTTTAAATATGATTTCTTGAATTTCAGGTGATTCATTATAATTTAATATAATTTGTCAATCTTTCATAAACTCACTTACTGAATTCTTTTTTTTACACTTAAGGCTCTCTTCTACCCGCCATTTTGATTTCATCAGCTTAATGTTAATTGTATGGAATTTCGACTTGAATTCTCATATCTTTGCTATTTGATCAATTTGAATGCAATAAAGTGCATCTGAAAGAGCAAAAAATAATGAATGCTTCTGTGGAATTACTTTTTTCCTCCGATTTTTAAAAATATTTGAAAGTATTTTTTAAAGACCGGAAAACTGAAAAACGAATAACTAAAATAAGAATAAAAATATTTTTAAAAATCGTAGGAAAAAAGTAATTCCACAG
Organism: Nephila pilipes; assembly: GCA_019974015.1. NCBI lineage: Eukaryota > Metazoa > Arthropoda > Arachnida > Araneae > Nephilidae > Nephila > Nephila pilipes. The sequence continues at coordinate 675,159 of BMAW01120756.1, read as the reverse complement.
AAACATTCATTATTTTTTGCTCTTTAAAATGCACTTTATTGCATTCAAATTGATCAAATCAAATTCAAATACTAAAGATGTGAGAATTAAAGTCGAAATTCCATAGGATTAACATTACGTCCATGAAATCAAAATGGCGGGTAGACGGGAGCCTTAATATACGAACGATTCAAATTACTAAGCTGGTAGTAGTTATACAATTATAGTTGTGTTTTATTAATCAAATTTCATGTTTGTATGATTGAAAATACCGAAAATGCCCAAAATAACACACCAGTTTTTCATTCCCAAAGAAAAAATTGTTCTTTCGGTAAAAATTTTTTCCAGATGATTAGTCAATAATCTATTTGTTATAATTTGTCCATTATTGATGAAATTCTTAATGTTCAATAATGACCATTATTGAATTTTTTTACTCTTTTTTTAAAAAATTGCTATGTATTTATAATCATTTTTTGAATCCTCACAATATGCTTTAACTATAGAAATTTTAGTAATTTCCTTTTTTTTTACCTTACACAGATAATACTTTTTTAATCGGCTTAAATGATATTCTTTTCGCAATATTATTTCAAGCATTTCTCAAAAAAGTTGGAATGCATAAAATAAAAATTCTGTAAGAGCATCCTGAGAAAAGGAAATAATTAATAGGAAATACATTTCATTTCAAACATTTTTGCAATGAATAGATGATTTAGATTGTAATATTTAAATTCGTCATATTATATGTTTTCCCTTTATATTTTCATATATTAGATTAATTTTTTGAATGGATTTTTTTTTCAAAGAAAATCAGAAGTTTTAGAATTGACAATTATCTTGAAAATAGCTGTTTTTTTTTTTTTTTTCCTTAATCGAAAATGAAATTCTGCACATTCATATCATACATATATTTTTGCAATTTAATATAGCTTTAAAGTAAATAACAAATAAAGTTTATAACAAATTTATGTTTTACAGTTTACCAAACAAGTTTAGGATACTTTTATTTTATGACTGGAACTTACAAAAAATGTAGGATTTTAATATTTTGGTTATTTATATTTTCAATATAAACGAGCAAAGAAGAAATCTGCTTTCTGAGAAAGCAGCAAATCCGGCTTCGAGAAATATAGGTTAATGGAATATCCGGCTTAAGAAGAACGTTGTCTGAATATTCTAAGTCACTTTGACTTATTATATAGCTTTATTATGCAAATTAAAAGCTCATTTTATGAACCTCTTGTTTGATAGAAAAGTTTAGAAATAAACTAACATTATTCTTTTTAAGTGACTATGTGGTATTTTTTCAAACAAGCGCAAAGCTTCATGTATGTTATGTTGTGCTAAAATTAGATTTCGAAACTTTATTGAAATTATTTTATCTTAAAAAGTTTTTAGAAAAATATCTGTAATACTTAATTGTAATTTCCTTTTTGCTTGTAATTTCCATTTGGAATACAACAGAAAATTTTAAAAATTCCTCAAAGCTTTTTATTTTACAAAAACAAGAAACAGTTTTTAACTTGCATTTATTAAAAATCCACCAATATAAGATATCTGTAAACGAAATAAAATTTTAAAAAATAGAAAAGAAAAGAAAATTCATTATTTATCAAAAAACTCTCTCGTTTCTGCTTAAATTTAATATTTTTGGTTTTATTTCATGAAAATCTACACGGAAAAGTTCTGTACAATATAAATTATAGTTATATCTATAAGATTTACCTGAATTAGAATATTTTTTTTGAGATCTTCTGATTTTATTTGGAAAAGTATCATAAACAATTTAATAGGCATAAAATATGAAAATGAACGTAACAGTTATAAAAATATGCCACGAGTATATACTTTTTACTCATGAATTACACACAGCAGAAAGTAGTTTTTTAGACGTGCCGAAAAGTTGAAAGATAATTTTTTTTGTAAAAAAAGTCAAATTGCTGAATTTAAAGCGACACTTTACACTGCATTTAATTTTAAATGATTGCACATAAATTATTAAAATTTAATTTGAAGTTACGATATATTTTAAAGTAAATCTAAATAAAAACTTTGTTTATTATCTATAAAAATTTTAGTTCAAGTTAAGGTAATTGAAGGAAAATTATTTATTTGTAACAATAAAGTAAAGGATATAGATTTTATCTATTCGAAAATATTTTACTAAAGGAAAAATTCGTGTTCTTTTGAAACAAATCCCAACATCAAAAATATAATATTTGTCTTATTCCTGATTCTGACGCTTCATAAGTTCACAAAATCATGTACTAACTTTAAAAAAAGTGAATTACACCGAAAACTATAAAATACTTTTACCTTTCCAAACATGTCTTTAGTAATTGGAATAAAGCAAGAAAGTAGCATATTATTTTGGAAAATTTTAATACAGTCCCATAAAAACAATAGCATATAAAACACATTTTATTACACATAAAAATAACGGTTTATTAAATTAGAACGGCTCTTAAAAGTATTACATCTACGAAGAAATTGGAGAAAAACTTCAAACAGCATATTTTTTTAATAAACCGAATAAATTTAGAGACTGTCTAGATAATTTTCTTTAAATTACTGTAAATAAATAATTTGTTTTATATATACCTTCATATTTCTCAAAACTTTTCAAGTATTTTAGAAAAATATTTCACATCAGAAGCACAATATATTTAACATGTTATCCAGAAATATTATGTTACTTTAAATATATCAGCAATAAATAGACAGTTTGTGGGATGATAAATGTTTCAATAACAGGAATAAAAAGTGGCTACAAGAGTTAATCTAATATTGAATAGCTGGAAACTTACAGATCAAAATGCTTTTGCTAAATATTTGTTTTATAAAACCTTTCCACAAAAATTATTAAACATTTGTCATTTTTTTTCATTGCCACAAAAGAGAGATATGACAAATTACACGTAAAAAAGAAACAGGAGCATCCCATCAGATCGCTTACAAAAACAGAACTTTCCCAATAAGTCAATGAACTCAATTCTTTAAGAACATAATTTAAACTTATAAACGACCCCCTTTCATGCAACAAGTGATACAAAGCACAATGCTCCAAGTAATTTCATCTTTAGGACAACTAAAGTGGGATTCGTTATTCATTTATATGAAGCACAATATTGATTGGTTTTCGTTAGATTCATGGTTTATTTAGCGATTCCGCTGACAGTTCTTGTAAAGTTTCTTGGCGCCAGCGTCTTCAGAGGAGGTCTGTTACGGAATTACGAATGCAGTTACATACGTTCCTCTATTCCATACTTTAAAACCATTCATGACTGTTCTGTATGGAAGAACTAATTAATTTGCGGAGAAGCCGTGTTCGTATTTTGGCCCTCTGAGATCGGTAGGGGTGTGTTTTAATTGGATATTTGGAATGCAATGTGATCTCTCTCAACTCAAACAGAGAAGGAACTGCTGATGGCGGAAAGATAAAATATTGAATCCAACTGTCTGATTTTCTATCTGAAAAGATGTCTTCTCTCGATAGACTGAAATTGAATTAATAAATCTACATAGTTTTTTCGTAATACACCATGACAAGATTCTATTCACAGAAATAGAATTATACCATATTCTGCGTAAACTAAAAGGACGTTAAGAAAAGATAATTTAGAAAAAGGAAATCGACTTCGGGAATTCTGATCATTTGATGGACAAATAAATGTATCTAATTATTGTTGTTTCGGTCTCAAATATGTTTATATTCAAATGTGAATGGAACTTATATCTATAAAAAAGCAGTAGGTTATAATTTATTATGAATGAATTTATAATTTATTTAAATACGTCAGAAATAGAAAAATTATAAGAAATTGAATAAAATATATTTGTGATACTGAAGATTTACTCTTATAATGATCACATTTTGAGAAAATTAATAATTTAAATACCAATTTGATTCATTTCTGATTAAATTAGGCTTAACATCGTAATGAGAAAAGAATATGAAAAATAAAATATGTCATAGATCATTATAAAATGCAAAAGTTTCAGTATACAGTGGTTTCTCAAACTCATAGTGTTTCTTTTCGCATCCAAAAAAACTAATGCTTTTATGTATTATATATATATATATATATAATACAGTCGTTTCCTTACTCTTTTCTAAATTTATTAATATTTTCCTTAAACATATTATTTTAATTGCTCTAGAAATTATAATTTGATTTAGATGTCGTAAGCTAATTATTCTAATTCTCTCAATGATGCAATTTTTTTTTTTTACTTTACATGTTTTACTAACCCCATTTTTATTTACTGACTTCTTTCCCAAAAATATTCAATAAATAACAATATCAATTCTTCATTTTTTTTTATGGTCAAATATTTTTGTAAGGTGTATTGCATTATCCTTATCAATATTAAATTTAAGTAAACATTCAAAAGATAAAAATTGTTCTATGAAATTTGTTGCGAAGAAAAGGATTTCGCCGTTAAATGGACTCTTTTTCATTGCATTACATTCAATAAAGTTTGTTTTAATTTAATTTATTATATAATGTGATCTATTACAAAATACTCTTTGTTGGATAATAATTGCAAATGAATATTAAAATCATTTGACTTCCGAATTTTCCAAGAAAGGAGCCAAATCTTAAAAATATCAGTTCGAAAATCTTGAGGCAAAAATGGCTGTCTCAAAACTGGCAAAATAAAACAAAACATTTTCAGTCATTTCTTGATTCATGATTACATGCGATTTAAGGTAATGTATCAATCGTTATGTAAGTAAAATACTTAATTTTTATACATGTTCGATTGCAATACAGTAAAAATATTTAAGAGAAATTCATTGTGATATATATATATATATATATATATTGAAATTTAAATGTTCATTTCTTGTAAAAGCAGGCATTAAGCACATATGTAAAAACTTTTACGATAAAATTTTGAAAATAATCAGCTACATCATTTTGAAAAATTGTCAGTTGGGACATATTGTCGGTAACTAAGACATTAGCTCCTTTGGTAGCTAATTAAAGGTGAACGTCAGATAATATAGGGATATGATTCAGTATGTGACCTTTTTAAAGTCATATATATTATTTTTACGAATTGTGCAAATTTTGCTACACTGTTGCTCACATCAAATCATCTATCATTGTATTTTATTGGAAAAGAATCAAAATTCCTGTACCGAAAATAATTTTTTTAACTGAAGGTCAAAATGGAACATGGAAAATTTTATATCTCAATAAATTAGTACATATAGCAGTAAGCAATATCTCCTTACGAAATACCTCCATACGTCTCAATAAGGTGAAAAGGGGAACGCTAAAATTATGATTTCAGGAATACAAATCTCAATCATTGAATAAAAATTGATTTAACTTTTTATCTAAATATTCACTTACATAGAATGTTAGATTGAGTTTTAATCATTTTCTATGAAAAGGAGTGGAATTCCATACTTTTGGAGAGAAGCTATGTAAAATATCTGATAAGACAATAATGTTACGGATTATTTAGAAAGCTGAAACAAAAACAATATTTTCATTGGAAGAAACGAATCGACATATACACCACTTGAAAGCAAGTCCTTATATAATCAAAATCACATATTAATCTCTACGCCAAGTAAGATATAGCCATAGGCGTAAACGAGTCAACATTAATCACTTAAATACACCAGATGCAGGTTAATACAATAATATATATTAAGTAAAAAAGGTAGTCCCAGTGCCAGCTAATGAGCTATTAAAACAATCATAGCGGCGGAGTTTACAATTAAAAATAATTTTAAAAATTTTGATTTCGATTTTTTAAAAAATCAGTCATAATAAATATTTGTGAAATTAAAATATGCATAAGCTGCAATTCTTTTTCTAACATTTAGCATCTCAGACAACATTTCTTTCAAGTTCTAAGAGTATGTATTATCAAAATACATTATTTTAACAACTAAGACTTTCCCATTCCCCTGAATAGCTGTAATTTTGACTATCTGAAAATTTCAGTAAGCCGACATGAGCCTTAGCTAATTTGAAAATCGAAGTCTTATAGTTTTGATAAGTAATTTAATAATATGAAGTACCACAGAGAGATGTGTTTATTTATAAAACTCTAAATAGATGCAATTAATTTAAAAGCTATTATTATAGATTTTCTTACGTAAAAATTAAATTCTTGTGAAACTGATATAGAAATAGTATATTCGTTGTTCATTATCTTCGTCATAGGCTCTATCGGAATAAAAAAAGTTCTTTCTCTCTTTCACTCTCTACAGATTGTCTTTCCTTAAATTTCGAGGTATCGCAATTGATTCAAAACAAAAATGTATATCAAATACATTTGAAATCCTTTGGAAAGAGAGATAATAATGCCACATTGTTACATTTCCCCCTTTAAATGGGGACCGAGTTTTCATCCATCTCAGCTGGAATCGAAAGACAAGATGGCTTCTGAGACCCTTGTGCCTCTTGCCAAGATAAAAAAAAACTGTATAATTGTTGCTCTTAATTTTGATGATAAAAGTTTTCTAAAATTTAAACTATATTCGACTCATATCTTTAATTCAATTATTCTCGTTATTTAACATCCAAAACTTCAAAATTTTTGTTAGACGAATTACAAAGTATATAGGTGGCGGTTAAATTTGAAACTACCAGAATCCAACACCACGGTTTATTACATCAAAAAAAAAAAAAAAAATAGGGAATGGATAAAAAAAAACATAGTATACATTTTTCCTGTTCATCAGAGCACCTTTGTTCGACTGAAAATATTTGATCCTTTTTTGAGACACAAGGACACGTGTCTTTCAAAAACAACATTTATCAAACCTTTCCCAGTCTCTCGAAAAGAATTCTCAGTACACATGAGCAAAAAAGCCAAGCCTCTATAATAATACTAAATTCTGCTTAAAGTACCTTTCTTTAGCTGACCGGAAGAGAACGATGTTTACAGAGGCTAACTTCCGGTTGGATCCGAACCGATGTTCAAGGTTAAAATTCTTCTTTGAGAAG
>BMAW01120756.1:600996-665466 GCA_019974015.1 Nephila pilipes | reverse complement strand
CAGAGAAGAAAGAGTTATCGAAGGGTCGTTTCATATTCTCCTCTTGATTCTCCATTCAGGAGGGCTGTTGGGAGGAAATGGACTTTCGGGAGGCTTCTACTATCAGCTATATTACGACTTTAGAATACCTTAAAGATTAAAGGGAACTGGTCGGCTTTAAATGTCAAGAAGAAGAGAAAGGAAGTCTGATGTAAATCCATAGCAATCAATTGAGTGTTTCCCCTGTTGTTTCAAAGAAAGTGGGAGATAAAAATTATCTGAGAATGCTCTGAATTGAATAGTTCCATCAAACAAAGGGATTGGAAAGGAAGCTGAAGAGTATTGGGCTTGAAAGGCTGTATGATGAGTCAAATGGGTTTAAATCAGTATTGTATTAGGATTTTGGATTATAGAAGAGAGCTTTATAATTAGAAAATAAACAGATTTTGTAATTCATAATTATTTCATTTTTAAAGAAAGGGAGATTGATCTTTTGGCTTTTAGCAGGCTCATGTGTTGGTCAATATCAAGGGTGGAGTGCACTGCTTCACGTTCATAAAGGATTAGTAGTAACAGAAGAAATATTTCTTTTAGTTATGATTTTAATGAAACTTCTCTTTCATGAAGGATTTTCAGGGACAAAGAAAGTTTAATTAAATTAATTATAACATGTTTTACTTTCTTTGGGAATGATGAAATCGTTTTTGGAAAGAATATTTTTGCATATACTATACTAATTTTAGAAGAGAGACTTCTGCATTTTTAATGAAATATCTTGTTGTTGCTTGTTTTTGAAATCTCTTTGCCTGCTATAATCTCGCCTTTCCGAGAAGGAGATTTTTGTTCTTGGATTATGTCTTAATACATTTAAGTGTAGTTTTTAAAACAATTTCATTTGAAGAAGGAAGTATTCTTTCTTATGAGGGACAAAAACGTCAGTGCTCCCAAAATATTGGAGAAACCACCATATATGAAAGTAGTTCGAAAAGGAAAACAAATTCAGGTTTTTCAACTTTAGCGCCCCAGCTCTAATAATGATCATTTCAAGCTAATCAGGTGCCAGCACTTCCTTCTCAACGCCTTCTTTCTTGGTATTATAATTAAACTCGAAAATGGCTATTTAAAGAGCAGTCTCTACGCAGATGTAGCATAAACACATGAATGGGAGAGGGGAAACTATCTAATTATTTTAATTTTAATTTAGAAGAGAACAAAGCTGTAATCTTTTGAATCATATTAAGATTATCACATCCTTAATATTATATTGGAAATGGCATTTTATTTAATTATTTGCCTGGCTGAAACAAAATAGATATCCCAGAAAGAAAATAGAGAAAAATCTTTAAAGAAACCAATATCAAGAGTGAGAAGAATCACATAACTTTGTATTCTGAAGAAGAAAGATCAAATCAGATTTCTTTTGCTAACGGAGTGTTTTAGAAGAGATCTTTTTGGTCTCTCTCTCTCTCTCCTATAATATGCATATATACTTCTGCATATGTGTATGTATATATATATATATATATGTATAATATATATATATATATATATATATGTCTATATATATATAATTAATAACAACTTATTTTGCTTCTCATATTTTGGTGGATGAAACTTTTAGGCATAGTCGTTTTTGACTAATAGAGCTACTCGTATTTGGAGAGGTTGTCTTGTTATTTGGGCTCGGGATTGTTCTTTTGGTTTTCCGTCTCACAGGTTCGTTTCTCAGAGCTTCCTCATAAGAATGGGACCTTGTTGTGTCGTTTTGCTCTAGTTTGTGCACGCCCCCTCTTGATCATGATCGGCTTCGGAGAGGTAAAATGCAAAGAGCTTTCAGTACATGGGTTTATAAGTATTTCTAGCGAGGAGTGTGGAGATTTATTCTAAAAGAAAGATCGTATTCTACAACTGCCTTTTTGGCACTGCTATGTATGGTTTCAATTCATGGATCAATATTTTTATATATTAAGGTGAGAGGCGGATTAGTTCGATATCTACAAATTAAAGCAGATTTTAATATTTTAATGAGTTATACAAGCGTGACCTAAAATATTTATTAAGGCAACTTTATTGGCAGTGAAGTAGTAGTACGTTCATAATATCCAATGGATATAAATGCACACAATCAGAGTATATATTCATACTTATATGCACACACACACTTTTTACACACATATATATGAATATATATATGCTTATATACACCACATACACACATATATATACATACATACATGTATATATATATACACACTTATACATACATATATATATACCATAAATTTTTTTTCTGATGAAAAATAATAAAGATATGGACGTGAGATGAGAGTAAAAACTCCAAATCTCTGAGGAGTATTAAAGAGAAAGAAATAAAGAATGAAGCAAACGTAATAAAGAAAGGCTTAAGAACCTTTTTTTTGAAATCTTTCCTTGAAAAACAGTAAAACAGCAATTCAAAATGATTTAATTTATGGGAAAAGCTGAGGATTAATTAATGTAAAACAAGTTTTTGTTCTTTTAATATCAGAAACATTTTAAGTTTGTTAATATTTAAAAGTATTTAAAAACTTGTGTTTTTAAACGCTTGCTGCAGGATTAAAATATTTTGAAATACAAAAAAACCCATTTATTAAACACGCATCTGATGGACCAATTCTATTTAATAATTTCTGAAAAAATATTCAAGGTAAATTCATATTAGTACACATAATGCTTCTAAAAAGAAAAATATAATTGAGGAAAAAATATTTATTAAAACATTGAAATTGGCTTTGCTAATTTCATATTAACATATAAAACGTATTTATTCTTGTTAAATTCTCTGAAAAGTTGAATTATTCAAAATGAATATTAATTAGCGTAAAGTAAGCGTACTTCCGAGCCCCATGCTCCACGGAAGCAATTACTAAAAAGAAAAGAAAATACCCTCTTCAAATTCATAATGGATTCTTATTTTCATAAGCAAAACGTTTTAAAGTACAAAAAAGTTGCTAATGGTAACAACAAAAAGAATAAAAGCAGATGCTGCTGCTATAAAAATCTGTTATTAAATTAAACACTAAAATAAGACCAAACGATAAATTACTAAAGTAAACAATAATATTTTTTTCGGATAATAAAATAAAAGCAGACGATAAAATGTTAACTTAAATATATCTTCACAATGTAAATAAATCTTAAGCAAACTTAATGTAATTATTATAATTATAATGTATTATAATGTCATTCTTTTGAACTTAATACCAAGTGCCCTTTACTTCATGCTCACGCATTTTTGTTGAGGCTACTTTTTCAAAACATCAGCATGTTAGCACATATTAATTATACATTCGAATTTAATGTGAAAGGAAAATAAGAAACATCACAAATTGGATTCAAATACATAATTCCATATTTTCGTGATTAAAAAAAAATATTCTTAAATTTCAATTTAGAAATAATAATTAACGTAATATGTTACAATTTATGAAAATTGTTTTGATTATATTATCATATAGCTAAATAAGGGGTCCGATAATTCTATAGGAGAAAGGGTATGCTACCTATTCATCAACAGATGTGCATGTTCCAAGAGGACCTGAATTATCGCAAGACTGAAAACTTCTGGTGCACGACAGCATCTAAAAACTTGCAGTAACTGACATAATAATTTTTTGAGATATTGTTAAATTTAAATGCTCATAAATTGCTCTCTATATGAGAAACAATATTAATCAATTTAAATAAAAGGAAATATTGAGGTTATCAATTTTAATCCTGCATTAATTTAATTATTGCTTTCTAAAATAAATTTTCCAGTTGTTTCAGGTCTTAGGATGTGATAAAAAATGTTTACATTCCCAAAATACGAGAAAAGAACTTTACCAAAAATTAACTGAGGAAAGTTATCATGATTCTAAGGAAAACTGAAATAAAAGCTATCCAAAAGAAACAAAAATATTATTGTTTTACTTGCTGAAAAAAAAACTTTTAACTAATAATTTACTTAAAATTCAAAATACTGCCACATAAATAATTTCTTTTACTGTAAATTTTAGGGCTTTATAATTTGTTATTGGGAAATAATATGTTGTGAAGTACTTAAAAGCAGTCAGTATGTAATATTTTTTTCTATATTATCTTAAGAGATAAAATGCTACAGAAAAAGAACTTATCAACAACTCTAATCACGAAGAAGTTTATATTTTTTGAAGTAAAAATGGATATACGTCGCTCTGAATCCCCAAGATGGTATTCAATTTAAGTTCAACGAATATTATTTCGTCATAGATGGAAAATTTGATACATGAAATAACACTGTGCCTCAAAACTGAAATTTTGTAGATAATATGATAAAAAATTATTTAGTTATCAATTTACTGATTTAAATAATTTGATTTCGATTCTAATAAAGATTTAACTTTTATCTCACATATCAAAATATTTTGTGAGTTAAAATGTGAGTTATGTACGATTAATGTTAGTTATGTTCGTTTTATTTTTTAAACTGTAAGAAACTATTGTGTACGTGCATTTCAAACCAAATAGTACAATGTAAAAACTTATAATGATAGAGTGTAAAAATAATATAGTTGTCCAAAAGTTTTTAAGAACTTAAATGTATTACTTAACATTTTATAAGTAGCACAACATTACTACCTAAAATATTTCACTTAAGTAAGCATAAACTTTTTGTTAAACTAAAAGTAACAATACTAAAATATTTTGCTTAAAAGGTTTTTGTGTTACACTGCTGAAAATAAAACAGCTAATACATACCGAATACAGCTAATATATACCGAAGAAAGGACCAAATGTAAAAACTTAGAGATGCCAACAATGTTTCGATAAGAAGTTATATATGTAATTGTGACCGAAGTTCTATACGACTATATCAACAGTGGTGACAACTCTCGCGGTCGCGAGCTTCATGGCAAGTGATGTTCCAAGTCAATTCGCGAATTCAAATCCTGATTCTGTTGAACAGAATAATATGGTTTCTGCGAGTAAAAAGAAGCTGGACTTCAAAGTTCCCAAATGATTAAGAAGTTCGGAAAGTAAGTTATCATTTTTGTCACTTGAACACAATTCAAAATTAAGGAATCTATTCCTCAAAAGCCCTCATTTTGTTCTATATGTAGTGCGACGTTAATAAAACCGGGATATGATTAATTAAATTTCCATGAGGAAAATTGAAATAATTATTTTATTTTACTTTTAGAAAATAATATAGTGCCTTTCCTTTTCCTGGAAAATAAACTTTTGAAATTTCTGCATAAATCCAATGGAATTTCTTACTACAGATTCGATTAAATCTTTTAATTTTCTTAGAAAGGTTGATGGTAAAGATCTTTTATTCTAAATTCAAAAAGATGGCTTCTTATAAGTTACAGAAAAAATATAATGTACCATCATACAATTCACATAATTTGAATTTAAAAATTATTAATTATTTGAATTTAAACTGAACTTTAAAAAAAATTAAAAGCTGTAAAAATTAGTAAGAACTCAAAATGATGACATTTTAAAAAAAGGAGAAATTATTTAGATATCATTAAATTATACATACGAATATATAATACATTTTTGAATTGATATATGAGAAAATTAAAAAATACTTCAAACAGCTCCACGGTGTTCTGTTGAAGTTGAAACTTTTTTTTAGATGTGAATGAAAAACTGGGGAGGGGACGTATTAAAATGACATAGTGTTTACTCTCACTGTCTTTGCTTCGTAGGACATCACTCAGCGTAAAATGACTTAACCATTCTTTATTCTTTTTATTTACGCATTGAGTGTGGTCATTAGGGATAAAATATCACGCATTTATGTGTTGTAATACGATGACGATAACTGCCTATTTCAGTCTTATTTTCCAGTAATTTCGCATGATAATTATCTGAAAAATCATTGCATTTTTCAGAAGTTTTAAGACGTTTCTAGTTAATTATTGCCTTCTTTTATTGTAATTTTTATGCCTTTTTCTTTTTTCCAAATCATTTTCTACATAGAGTTCTTTTTTTTTTTTCTTTCTTAGTACGAGTATTTTTTAATCAGCTCTCTTGTTATAGCTCTATTTTATACCCTTCTATCTCTAGATCTGATTTTACTTCTTAATTACTTACTCGGAACTGCTGCCTTTAATAACTGGCGTGAAAACTAACTGGCATTTTTTATTCTAGACACTATAAGATAGCACATGAATTCTAATGAATTTACCATGTATTAGTGCAGGTGTTTTCTAATCTCTGCTTTGATCAAATCTCGCAACATTTAGTTGACAAATTAATGGACATTCTTAGTCTTTAAGTAAAGTATTTTGCAATTAAACATCTTTTGTGCCAAGGTAGAAAAATTATTGCCAAGCATCGGCTTTAAAATACTTCCAATAGCTGAGAAATGTCTCTCTCTCTCACACACACTTTTCATTCTAAGTAATTCATCTAAATAATATTGCTCAATCCTTGACCTTGATTTTTAAATATTCGGTTGAAATCACACCACTTCATGCTGTGTTGATGGTTTTGCTCACTATGCTATAACTACTTCTGATATAAGTTGTCGATTCAGCTACAGATATCATCCAACTACGATTAATTATAACTGACAGAATTTTACATTATTTCTAAATTTCAAATTTTTATCCAACCAGAAAATTCACTGACATGTTTGTCTGTAACGTGTTATTTCAGAGGTATCCGATTTTTAATATAGAAAAATTATTACTGTCGAAATTTGTCAGAAAATACATTCATATTTATTTTGAAATAAAAGAGAATAATTGTGGATCTTTATTTCCTTGATTATATTCGTTTTAATGTGCTTTGATCAATCATGCCCCCATCAAAAATCTTAATTCTGAAATAATATGATTTGCATAAAATTATTCTACTTACAGTAGCAAATTAACTATTAAATCTCATTATTTTAGAAGATTTTAAATTAAAGGCCATTTACATTAGTCATAATTTTTTGAGCATTTAGCATCTTTGTCTGTTAAAATTAGAATGCTTTATAGACTTGATTCGCGTAACGTCACGAATCAAGTGACGTGATGACATGTTAGGCAAATGCAAACTGTTTACTAGCGTCACACTTAGAAACAACAAGATAGGTTACGTGTTGTGTTTCTTAAGTGAAATTGTTGCATATATAATAAAATAATTCATTAACAATTTACCACCAATTGACGACAAATTGGAGCTGATGTCTTGCATTAAGAAGTTTATCAGTGAAACTTTAAACACTTGATACATTTCATTATTAAAAAGTTCTTAATTTCATTGAATGACTAATTATTTATTTATGTTGCATTTAGAAGCATCTCGACAGTAATTTACGAAGGACCTTTTAATTCTAGATTTCGGTTAAGTGACGAGGACGACACCTGAGCTGCCACCTCTCTCCAAACTTCCTCACCACACCCATTGTGAGGAGCGTATGCAGGTTTATTGCGTATCAGCCTCACTACATGGTGGGTCTTCAGTAGCGTCAGGGCTCGAACTCACTACATGATGGGAACAACACTAGCCATGAGTTCGCAATCATGACCGCTAAGCTACTGCGGTCATAATCACCCGTCAAAATAAACAACATCACATTTTTGATTAATTTCTCATCCTCATCGACATTTAGGGTTATTAGTAAGAACTCGCACTGATTACAAACATAAGTTAACAGATTATGCGCAGTCTCCATGAAATGATTTAAATAAACAAAAAATGTTTCAACTTTTTTTTTTTTTTTTTCAAATCAAGATCTATTGAATAATTTGTCATCAAAATGTTCAACACCAAAAATTATTCACCCAGTCAGAAGTTGTGCAGTTTGTTTTACATTACCATGCATAAAAGCAAAACAACCATGAGAAATAAACTCGATTTAAAAATATCTACATGAAAGAAGAAAAATTAAAAGGAAATACAATTTTGGGAGAATTTTAATTCTAGAATACATCCTTACCTAATTATTTAATTTCCGATTGTAGATGAAATTTACATATTACTATTTCTTTTTCTGTGATTTAGAATTAAAATTGCATTATCATAAACACTGTTGACATTACTTTTAAAACATTAGAATGAACTTAGGGTAAAGAAAATTGTTTGCATAACCAAAAAAAAATTATCATTATTCGTAAATACAATTCAATCAAGACTCCCACAAAAGATTAAATAACCCATATAATCATAACAGTTAAAAATTTGTTCTTATTAAAAACAGAAAATAATAATTTAAACCTCACAAGTGTTTGTTGTCAACAAATGATTTTAATACACTTGTTTCATTTCATCCGGGAGTTTAGATCAAATCTTTCAAATCAGATTCTAAGATTCAAAGCATTTTGTTGCCATCTCTATTTGAAAACATGAATAAATGTCATAATTATTCTAACGAATTATTTTCCGATTACTATTTCATTTCTATGTAATAGAATAGATTCGTTTTACATGTTTTTTGAGTGTGCTTAAAGAATGGAAAAATACTTAAATTCTTAAAAAAAAATACCTGTACAAGATATAGTTGAAGAGAAAGAAATACCTTTAATATTTAAAAACTTCTGCGATTTGAATCTTTAAAAATGGAACGCACTTACCCTCCAGAAAAAAATGGATTGAAAAACACTCAAAGAAACTAATATAATTTGGAAAATCAGACGTAACATTTGAATGAGATTGCAAAGAAAAGGCCATAGAGTGAAAAGAAAATATCCAAATTGAATACGATATTAAAATTCTCCACGGCTACTAGATGTACATATTTAGATAGCGATAATTAAATAAGCTAACATACGTTATTATATTACATCAGTAATAACTAAGAGAGTGGAATTCGATTTTCAACAATGGTAAGATCTTTTTGACAACAAAGCATTTTCAAACATGTATTTGCAAATATTCTTAATGAATTCAAATTTTTATCGAGCATCTATACATTCGACATTCATTATAAACTACAAATGGTTTTATTACCTAAATTATTTATTTGACATTAAAATATTCTCTCACTATTTATCTAGTGTTATAGTATTGTATTTTAATGCAAATGAAGTCGTGACATATAAATGGAAATATTTTAATGAGAACTTTCAGTTATGAGGAATTCCTTTTTAGTTAATGCATACTTTAAATTTTCAGTGGATAAAAATTGAATGCAAATATAACTGTAAGTATCTGTTTGATTAACAGATTAAAGTTATTAATTGTCTACTTGTATTTTTGTTTGTAAATCGGCGAAATTCGATAGAATTTAATATAACAATTCATCAATAAAACTACTTGACCATTAGAAATATAAACGTTTTTGCACGAAACATAGAAACTAATAACATTTATTTAATTATTATTATTTAAAAATTGAAAATTGATTTTGTTTCACGTTGATTATCATATTTTCATAAGATATAGATCAAGCTAACTATAGAGAAAGAATATTTTCTCGTGTAACTATTTATAGCGAAAAAACTTTTACAAAGATGCCGAACATCAGAAGAGGGAAAAAACAAAATTCCACGTGTCTCACGAAAGATAAAGTGATATAGTTTTCGTAGTATAGAGCGAAAAATTGGCGGCTGGCTAAAATTTGAGCTTGGGAAAGATAACAGGCAACAGTAATTTACGACCACTGCTTCAAAAAATAACGAATTTAGTACCGATAAAAGACAACTTGAACAATGAATTATGTGACGCTAATAAGACTTGCCACTTCATTATGTGTATTCATCAATATTTCATGGAAACTACAAAAAAAAATATTTTTTATCCGCAAGCTTTTAGGGGACTGAAGTGAACATGTTTCGACTATTTCAGTGTCATGAATCGAAGAAAATCACTCAAAAGTGGCGGAAAATTTCATCTAAAGCAAAAGATTGGATTGTTTTATTCCAGATCCCGCTATCCATGTTATATTTCTTGGAAAATATTTTTTGATGGTTGTGTATAATATTATGTGAAACATTTGAAAACGGGCGATAACATTTATAATGCTAATGAGCTTTTGAAATTACGAAGAAAGAAGGCATAATGGATCGATTAAAATTTACTAGAATTTCTACGAAGGTGACTCAAAAAATAGCTATTTTTCAAGAAAAGGACTTTTCTGAGTCAAGTTGAATTTAATCATCGTGTGTGTTTCCATTTGTTAAACAGCACCAAATTTATTTTGACACTGATTCATAGGTTAGTTTCGATTACTAACCACTCGAGTTGTCATTGTCATTTTGAGTCAAGTTATAACCGTCGATGAAATATGGATTTATCATTATCCACCAACAACAATAAACAAACTAGTTGTTTCTGATAAAAAGGCTCAAAAGAAGGCGAAGAGGGCCTCATTGATCGAAAAAATTATGGCAACGATAGTTTGAAATGTAAAAAGCTTCATACCCATGGTTTTCTTAGAAAATGGGAAAAATTAAGTAGACAATATTGCTATGAGTTACTCCATTTCTCATTCCAGATTCCCCTTTTCCTATTTGTAATACGGGTATTTTTTTAGCCATTCTCGACTTAATGTGAAATTGTTTATAAATCGGCTAATAGATTCATAGAACCATTTTTAAAATAAGTTAAGTAACGGTACAAGAAATGACAGTTTCGCAATATTCAATAGACTAAGTTTCTTCTACTTGTTAACTTCTAATAATTTCAATTGCCTATTTCTTTTCGGATCAATATGCTTCATATTTCTGAGCCACGGTCACTTGAGCTGATAAGCCATTCCAGGCCACTTTGAGAAAGAAAACGAAAATATTTAATTCATGTTAGCTCTTGGAGTTGACGGTCTTTATTTGGAATTTAGAGGGGGGAAATGAGCTCGTTACCTATCAACTATGGGTTCATTACTCAACCAATCAGACTACTACGACTTTATTTATTTTTTTAATGCTGCACATTATTATTTTATTTTCATGGAATGGAATCTCTAAGCTAAATTTCTAATTTATTACACTCTTTTTTGTGATATGATTACGAATGGTTGCTTATTAACGTTGTACGGAGAAGCAACTAGAGGACTATTGGCAACGGACCTCGTAATTTTGAACTCCGGTCAAGTGGCGAGGACGACACCTGAGTTGTCAACTCACTCTCCAAACTTCCACACCACGCCTCGGGAGAACTTAGGACTTGAATAGATTTAACATGCATCAAGCATCGGAACTCGCACCTACAATTCGACGAAAGTAACACCGGCCAAGAGCAATCAGGACCAATAGGCTACCGTGTCTACTATATGATTATGGATGTTGAATTAGCAATATTACAGATTGCAAGATAAACAAAATAAAGAATAATAAACATAAAAGGAATTTTTTTTTCAGAAGGAGTGAACGATATGTTCGTAGTATGACGAGTAAAAAAAATTTTTAAAAAGCAACTTTCTAGGTGCCGGTTAAGTCATTAACTTATTGGGACCATTTTAAATAATGTTAATTAAAAAATACTTTGGGAAAACTAATAATCATCTTCTATTAGACAAAGAAGGTTTTTTCTGAAGATATTTGTACCAAGATTTGTCATTTCAAAAATGCAAAATTAAATGAACCGAAGTAACCCAAAAGGAAATATTTTCGATGAATCAATTTTTATTTGTTAATTCGATTATCATTTCATTCTTTACTTCCTATTTTAGGGAATTTCAAAGACAGGAAACGAAGGAAACAGATTTTCCGCACTCTTGGTAAAAAGACATCAACTAAAAAATAGACTCGACATCTCTTCATCATCTCTTAGCGTGAAAACAGTTAGACAAATTGCTTTTCTAGTGAAGAGAAAAATATCTTTTCCCTTCCTCTCACTGGGAATACAGGGAAAAAATTCATTTCCGGCAAATGCAGACCTCATCTTTGCCCAGATAACAAATGGGACTGGTAGTTAAAGCATGCCCACGCACGTCCAATTTCGAACCATGGGGGACGGCGAATCCCCGAGGGACACAGCCCCGATGTTCATAATCGTTACTATTAATTTCCAATGGAAGGAAGATCCCGGAAATTCGGGTGGAGGAAAGAGGTCGGAGTTTTCGTTTACTATGAAATTAGCGTGTTTGCTTTCAATGCCTTTCCCTAGCTAGTGTTTGTCGCAAATTCTTACGAAATAAAAAAGAAAGTCATTAACCCGAGCAACCATTTGCGTACAGCGAAGGAAGCAGTTTTAAAAAAAAGTTGGTGAAGTATCAAATGTCTTTGTGGTTTTAAGGAAGGGATTAGTTTCTAGTAGTAGGGAAGAAATCAAACTGACTGGAAATTAACAGCTGTTTGCTGATGAATATGGAATTTGTTTCTCAATAATTAGAAAAGATGAATTTCTTTAAGGCTTCGGAGATTTCATTTACGCCTTTTCCTAACCTTTCATAATCAAAGAAAAATTCCAATTTAAATCAGTATATATCACAATATTTTTCATAAATGTTAATTCTATTTAACGTTGAAAATCAAAGCAAACGAATGGGATATAAAAAATTTTTAAATTATTCAGTGTTAAGCGACGTGTATTAGAGATTAGAGAATTTTTAACTTATTAATTAATGATGGAAATACAAACTAGTACAATGTATATGAATAATTTTTCGAAGAAAAATATAAAGTTTACACTGAAAATATTTCCTTTTTTATTATTTTCATTAAATAACTCGAGCTATGCATTGGTTTGATCTTAGCTAATATCATTCTAAAGCTGCATAACAATATTTTTTTAGAGATGCAGCTTTACATTGTAATGAAATTTCTACGAACGTTATACATAAACTTTTATATTACAATTTGGGACATCGATAGGATAACCGAAAAAATGGAGCTAAAAATGGTACAGAACTTTAAATTATGCTGCAACTTGATGATATAACGTTATACGATCTAAACAAAAAATGAAATTCTTTATCGGAATTTATATTAAACTTACTTGAATAGCTTAGCGACATTGTATTTCAAAATATATGACGATTCAAATAAAATTTAGGAGCAATACACGAGATTTCTTTGACAAAATATTAATAAAGATTGTAAAATTCTTATTATCCACTTCTCAAAATCAAAACGATAAATCAAAAATTTGTTTGAAAACAAACATGTCATAGCACACACTGTATCAAAATCCCCAATGGAATCCATTTCCTTTCATCAAGCTATTTAAAGCTTCTCTGTCTCAAGAGAAATTATTACATCACGTAGTTTGACAAGTCCCTTGAGTATAACCGATACAATATTACATCTCTGTTCCAATAATTTCTGGAACACCACCCTTTATCATAATATCAATAATAAGACTTCTCCTCAGAAAAGGAAACTATTAAACAATGAAAATGATTTACGCGCATTGAGGATTCTCAGTATTCTTTTTATGTTTGAAGTTCATGAGATTCTCCTCTACAAATTTTTAACTCAAAAAATAATTTCTTATAGTGAAATTATATGTAACGTTTCATAATCTAGGAAGAAGGTTTTTATGATAAAGAATGATTTTTATTACAATCGTCTTTTGTATTAAATGTAGTAGTTGATTATTAACGCATTATATAATAAAAATGAAATAAAATTAAGCTAAATTGATTTTATGTATTTAAAAAATAATAAAAAATACAATTTTTTAAATACAAATATAAAATAGCGACTAAAAAATAAAAAAAAAAATATTTAATATAATAATAAAAAACTTAAAAAAGACTTGTGTGATGTTATGTTCGATTAATTATCAAATAAATATTTTCACTTTAAGTTTGTAAAAAAAGGACTTAACTTTGAATAAGTACTAACAATAAATTGGTATATTTTTAAACAACAGATTCTCAGTAAGAGTACATATATCAGAAAATAATAATTTATAATGTTCCTTTATTTTTTTTTTATTTTTTTTTTTTTTTTTTTTAGTACTGATTTTTTGATGAATTTGAATAAAATATGCATTTTAAAAAATAAACCGGAGAATAAACATAGCAATCGAGCTATTTTATTAAAACATTTTTAAATTTGTCTCACCTTAAAAGTTGGGTAAGAGAATGAAAGTTAAAAACGTGCTTCCCAAAATAAAGCAAAAAGAATTTTCCTACGTTTTGCGAAGCGTGCAAATTATAGCTCGTAAGTGGAAGCCATAGTTGATGGTTTCTTAAGTGTTGCCTCTTGTACAAGTACGCGTGGATTCCTGTGAACGAACCGTACAAAATATCTGAAGATTAAATATGTACGTAAAAACCACAAACTGAGGAAATACTTTTTTTTAAGTTCAGATTGAATATAAAAAATAGTAATTTTGGAAAAGTTCTGATATATAATATACTTTAAAAACAAGAGATAAAAATGTTAGTTTAAAGAAATACGATAAATTTTTTTAATGTGGTTTGTAGTGTAACAGCATTTTACACTGAAAGTGCAGGAAAACAAAATTTAGTATCCCCTTAATTGTGAAGTATACTAATCCAAGGAAGGTCATTTCAATAAATTATGTGGTTTCAGTGTGAATAAAAGTTTTATGGGCAATGAGAAATCATAAAATTTTCAGCTTTAACTTACTTTCACAAGTTTCTTAATCGCCTTTTTTGTTATTATTTTGTTATTATAATCAATTACTGTTCCTATTTTAACAGAGTAATTATGTCAACATACGAAATCATTTATTAATAATAGGTAATATATTATATTCTCATCTTATCTAAATAAAATGCAAAGTGTTTTTTTAAAATAAAACTTGTAAATAGAAGCACATTTTAAAAAGAATAATTACAGAGATTTACAAACCAAATAAAAAGTATTCATTTCATTAATAAATGTTTTTCAAAATCTTAATATAAATTATATAATTTCGCCATTTTATACGGTTTGGGCAATGGCATTATTTAATAGTGCTGGTAAAAACTTGTAATAGTAAAAGAAATAGTTCTTGTAGTAATGATTTATTTCAGGCATTTCCTTAAATTTTGGAAATGAAATAAAATTTTAAAAATTTCAGTAAGTGTTTTTGAAGTTTGAAAATTATAGAAATATTAATATCCTTAATTGCCATAAGAAAAGGTATTTTTGAACTTTATCCTCAAGGCTATTTTACATTTATCCTCTCATTTTGATTATTGTACATACGCAATCCTGAAAAGATTGTATATGGGAAGGTTGAAAAAAAAGTACAAAAAAGGCTTTAATATTCTCAGTCATTTCGAGAAATATATATCGCTTGTGTCGTGATTTCATCTCCCTATTTCACCCATAACGTTATTATTACTTTTTTTTTTAATTTTTTTTGTTTTTCTACTGAAATATTTGCTGTCTATCTTATGATTACGTGTAAATATATAGGCACATTATCACTGTAAATTATTTTTAAGCAGGAAAAAATTTTTAAGAGGAAGTTTAAAGAACGGATCTTCATGAGTTTACTTTTATACCTTTGAACAATTTAATAAGTTACTGCAATTATTCTGAGAAATAAACGTAAATACAATTATATTCAGCAAAACTATCTTCTTCAATAAGATAGTTTTTTAATTGTAATGATAAAATAAAAGCTCCCAATTTTAAATTTTATAAACTCCCTATAAATTGAGACATTTTTAAATAACAAAGAAGAATTTCATCTACAGAGTGTACAAATATACCAAATTGAAAGGCATGGAGATCTAAAAAAGAAAATTCGATTATATTAAATAAAGATAATTATGTTTTAGTATATATATATATATATATATATATATATATATATATATATATATATATATATATATATAACATCAGAAAAATTATAAGCCCACAAGCAATCCCAAACGAACCATTAATTTTTTAATTTGCTATATTTGCTGGATTTATTTTCAGACATTTTTAACAAAAAATTCTCCTAAATGTTTTTATGTATAATTATTTACTCATTAAGAACTTAAT
The DNA here is from genome assembly GCA_019974015.1 of Nephila pilipes. Lineage (NCBI taxonomy): Eukaryota > Metazoa > Arthropoda > Arachnida > Araneae > Nephilidae > Nephila > Nephila pilipes. Next base: position 649,648 of record BMAW01120756.1, on the reverse strand, counting down.
CTGGGAAAATAAAAACAGATATTATAGAAAAATAAATCTTTTACAAAATTATTTCGATGCCCTTTAGCATATCCATAAAATATTGTATGCTTATATATACGAAAACTTTTTATGCTCCTTATATTTGAATCGGTCATTTCTAAAACCACGTAAGCACACAAAAACTTTGAAACCTGACTTTGACTTATTTGTTTTTTCAAGAAATATGGCTAAGTGTGTTTAAATTGAATAAAACAAACGTATTAAGCATGTTTTTAATCAAAATTAACGAATATATCCCTTAAAAAGTATAATTTTTTTAAAAAAATTCCATCATTAAGGTACATAATCATATTATCCATCATTCTCATCTGGATTATCATCAACTTCTGCTGTTGACTAATCAGACATGCTTCGATGGAATGACATAATGCTCTTCCAGAATGCTATCTTGAACTCGCTTTGAATCGACGAATTTTTTTTTTTACTGTGACTATCGATACACACTCTTAACACTATCGATACATAGGCTTTAATTAATGGAAGTGACACAAGGGTTAAGAAATTTTTCATCCGCATAAATGAATCTTCAATGATTCCTTTAATAAATTCCTCGGTTGTGATGGTGCTTTTTTATATCAAAACTCGTAATGAAAACTCTTGTTTGGCGAAAGATCAAATGTTCTTTTTTTTTTTTTTTTTTTGGGGGGGGAACTCTTCTCTCGTACGATTTAGTTGACAATTATGTTTTTGACATAAAATCAAGCGTTATTTCTTAAAATCCAAAAGATATTTAGTTTTGATTTTATGATTGTAAATGAAACTGTAGTTTGAAACCAAATTTAATGTATTCTTTTGGATTTAAAAATGATCATGTTTTCTCCTAGTTTTTTGTTATTCCAAAATCGCAATCATTTGGTAAAAATGAATGAACAGTTGCCGTAAATAAAAAAAAAATCTTTTGTATTATATGTGTTATTGGTAGATTTTGCATATAAATCGAATGTTATGACTAACTTTATCTTTTTCCTTGAAAAGATCTTGAACTGATGCATGCAATAACTGCTTGAGTCCGTATTCATTGTTGTTTATGCAATGAACGATGATTACGCTAGATTATTTGAACAGGAAAGGGTATAGAGACTTGCGTCATTTACTACCAAGATTGTGGGTCTATGTTTAAAGGTACATTCGCGACAAAAAGAAGTATTTTTGGGAAAAACCTAATTCTGTGTTTTTTGAAATGACAGATTCATTTAGAAAATAGGTTTGTTGAAAATATGTAAAAATAAATGCTGTGACAATGAATATTCATAATAATTGGATGCTTAATAGAATTTTTTTTTCTTAAATATAACATTTTTACCAATCAAAATTATTAGAGTTAATTCTCTAAAAATGTTAAATTTAATCAGAATTACAAGATTATTATTTAAAACAACACGATCAAACATGATATGAAATTTTACGTTTCCTTTCATACCACATGAGAGACAAAAAAATCTATGGTGCACTTTGGTGGTTTATTGGGATTTAATAAAATAATACGGTGAAAGAAAATAGTAATGGTCAATTACAATAAACATCATTTATATTATCCTCATATTTTTTTTCTAAGAATAATCATCATCTTTAAACATAATTTTTTATATAATACACAAAGGACAACTCTGTATACATTTCCTGTGTTCCATATCTAAGTATTTTTTAGATTTTTTTCCTTAAAATCAAAAATGAAAAATCCATTCTCGTCTGATACTACCAGAAACTCTTTCATGCATATTCCTTATATCAACACCAATAATAGACTTCTTACAAAGTGTTCACTCTTTATAAACTCTTATGAAAATAACTCAAGAGAACGCCACGGGCCCCAGTCAGTAAAAAAACTGTTAGGTCAATGAATGTCATTCACATTGGGACACGAAGCAAATGAATTCAAACGTATGCTGTCACCATGAGATCATCTGACTCTATCGATCGAGGTAAAATTACCATTCTCTCTCTACTATGAAATTGGAAGGTAAGCTATTTCCAGAAAATGTCGTCGCATGATACGTTTCCGAAGTACGCAGACGGGCCACCTACGGAGTTGGTGACAGAACCGCCCACAGATAACACAGATTTATTCTTTTCATATACCAACATGGGTGAATCAATGTCAATGACATGATGGCTCAAAGATGAAAGATACCTAAGGTTTCGTTCGAAAAGAACACTTATGTTCCATAGATGACGTCATGGTTGCCTCTCATTCAATAATACTAATAAGTTTTGAAATGAGGATAAGTTACTACTTCCTCGTGGCAATTGTGTTTGAAGTTTGCTCATTACAATGAAATTTTGAATGCAAATATGTTTGAATAACTTGATTTGGTTGTTGTTGAAGTACAGTAACTCTAGAGATGTTTAGTTTGCTATTTATCTAGGACAGTTGGAAGAACTTGTGACTTCTCCTGTATCAATAAATGTGACTTTTTTTTAATGAATTCCAGTTTTGCATTTGAAACTTTTTAAATTACTTTGGTAAATCTATTTTTTTATCAATTTTTCATTTGTTAAAAAATGACTTGATTGTCGTGAACAATTTAAGCTTTATTCTATTATGAACATCTTTTTTTTAATTCTGTATCTATAAAGAAACCTTTAATGCTATTATTCGATTAAAGGGTACATTAACCTTCCATTCAACTGGTACTTTTGCCATCTAAGGATGCTTAAAATTGAAGAATTGCGAAACTTTTATATCTTCGAATTTTAAATTTTTAAAACATTAAAAAACTCTTTTAAGTTTCAGTGAATTGTTTTCGTTATTATTGAGAGACATAGAAATGCAATTAAAATCAGGCAAATATCTTTAACCAATTTATTCACCTAGAATAAACTATATCAAATCAAATTAATAAAGTACAACATTTTATTAAACGTGTCCTTAAACCATATATTATAAGAGAGAATTTTATCTATCATAATAACTCCAAACAGTAATGTTGAATTAATTCAATTTGATTCCATCGACGGAATCGAAATCAAATACATACTCTCAACATATCGCTTCACATTTGCTGGGACCAATATAGTGTTTTCATGAATCACTCTATCCTTCGCTGTCCTATTCACTACACTTCTTACGTAGTAACGCTAATTTACATATATAACGGTACTTTCACACGGCGAGTTCTCATATCAAACGTAGTAAAGTAGACCCAGAAGTTGATTAAAGAAAAATGCACGGGAGAGCCCGTTACAAAGAGTATCTAGTCCAGCGACGGCGAATCTATGGCATGCGTGTCACATTTTGGGCGTCACGAATTATTCACAGACTATCCTCTCTCAACAGTCACGAACAGACAATTAAAATAATTACATATCCGGATTTAGCAGTCTACAGGGCCTTAGAATTAAATGGTTTCTAATGGATACAAATTGATGATTTGTAGATGCAGAATTTCAAGACAGTCTGGGCTCAAGTGCTTGTTGACATGAGGTGGAAACTTGAGAATCTGAGAAGACTTCGCTTGGAGGATGAAGAAGAGTGGCACTACGAAACTGGCTCGGAACCGATCATCGGACACTTTTAGCATCCTGAAATATCTAACGATGAACTTTACTAACAATTTTCCCCTCTACGTATTTTTGTGAGACCTTATATTCAACGTTAAATAATACTAAAGTCAATAAAAGAAACAAACTGACCGATGGAGTTAGTAGCGTTTACAGTCGTTTGAAATATACAAAATATCAACTTTCAATTTTCAAATTGAGCCAATGAAAATCAGCACATGTCGCAAATGTAAAAAATTATTTGGGCTTGTTTTTCTGATAAATGAATATATCAAACATATAGCACTTTTTTTCCAAAGCTAAAAACAGCACAAAATATATAAATTTTTTCTAAGCCTAAGAATAGTATATATATATATGTGTGTGTGTGTGTGTGTGTATCACGGTACCCGAATTAAGCCAGTTTCTTAACGAATTTTGACAAAACAAGCTCAAAAGTTTCACCATCATTGATTCAGTTGAATCTTTTTGAATGAAGGGATATTTGGACTATTGATAAAGTCTTACACCCATATCACATTATAAACGGCTTGATGTTTAAGACTCCCTTTTAGAAACAGATCTCCTGTGATTTTGGAGAATGGTGTAGAGTCTGTAGTTCTCTGAATGAATTAAGACTCATTTAAATAAATTGTAGGAATTTCCATTTCATGTCTTTATCGATTGGTTGATTGAAAATTAACGTCGCACTTAAAAGTAATTCTAGGGCTATTTATAACTTTATTCATTCAAGGTGTGGCTATTAAATAACACAATTGACACTGTAAAACATTTTTATTTTGATCTCATACATATTTACTTATTATTACCTTCAATACGCACCCCTCCTATATCCCTACAACACTCCATGTGAATCTTCCATAGTTCGAAACAGAGCTGGAAGTCTTCTGTCAACGCCTTCAGGACGTGTGTCGCTTTTTCTTTCATAGTTTCAACGACTCAAATCTTGTTCCTTTTGATGCAGATTTCGCCTTACGAAACAGATAGAAGTCGCATGGATCAAGATCCAGGAATAAGGCGGATAGTCACACACAGGCATGCTGTATTTGGCTAGAAACCTCTTCACAGACAATGCGGAGTGACTTGTCCTTCCACAATTCGGATCCTTTTTTCCTTATTCTTTCACGGAGTTCAACAAGAATGTGAAGGTAGAAATGTTGATTATTTGTTAAACTTTCAGGAACCCAGTGAAAGTACACAATCCCATGAATATCGAAAAAAAACCTATCATCATTGCTTTGAATTTTGATTTGATCATTCGAACTTTTTTAGCTCTCAGTGAAGATGCGATCCTCCAGTGCATGGATTGGAACTTCGTTTCGGGATCATAAAAAAAATCCTTTATTATCCTTCTCAATAAGTTTGGATCATTTTCAATGGTATTCAAAGTGTCAGTACAAACATTTTTGGGAGCTTCTTCTTGTTCAAAAGTGAGAATTTTATTTTGGCACACACTTTTTGCATGTTAAAATTGTTATGCAGCAAAGAATATAAAATAATTATTTCATCTGTTCAAATTAAATTAGCTTTTCACAAAGAGTTTCAACATTAAAAATGTTGTTTTTGTATACAGAATTATTCTTTACATTAAAAAAGTAATCAAGAAATGAAATGATTTTTTATGAATGATGGTTCAGTGAGTACGATACCATACATTCTGGGTACAGTTTAAAGTTAAATAAAGAATATATTGTGAAATGCACATTGAAAAATGATGCTCTGATCAATTCCTCTTTTTTTGATTACTTGTTAGTATAATTATATCTGTAACAATAGATAACAATAGATTGTTCCTTTTTTTTTTTTTTTTTTTTGTCTTTATTTATTAGACTCAAAGCGAGACAGAATATTTCAAATACAGAATATAAATTGATTCAGAATTTCAGAATATTTGTGTACTAGCCAAATGTCTAATTTACCGTCTGGAGGATAGTCTGCAACAAATAGTCACATGAGTTGTTGGTTAGAAATACAACAAGTAAAGCAGCAACGGAAACAAGACTTTGGGAGAGGGGGAATCTGCTCTAAGGAAATAAATGAGAAGTTTCATATTGACATATATAACTACAAAGTCTTCTTACAACATCAAATGCAACTTTATCTTTCTCATAACAGTTCCTGCATCAAATAATAAATAAATTAAGATATTATCAAATGAACAGAACGGAATATTTCAGGAAAAAAGGGAATATCTGTAAATTCCTCTCTAATTTAAGGAATAGTTGTCTTTTAATCAATGCTTACGTTTATTCATAAATATATGATAGACTGAATCATTTTAACGGGTTATGGGTATAACCAATCACTCAACTAAAGGAATTAAAAAGTTGGTTACTTTACTCAACAAACATTTTTTTAAACGTTTTAATTCGGGATTCTCAAAATGCGGATCACAACTCTAAATAATATCACCGAACTAATTTTGAAGACACAGAAATCTAAAAAAAAAAAATTTAAACATGATTGAAGGACTAAAAGCATCATTTCGAGAAAATATGAGTTTCTTATGTTCAAATATAAAATTATATGTTTTGCCTTATAAAAAGTGAACACATAGAAAAATAGAGTGAAAATACAACTTTAAAAATTTAATTATAGATGCTTTTATAATTGAAAATGATCTTTCAGAAGGTTTAATTATAAAAGTTTTAACTTATCATTTCAAAGATATAGACATAATCTCAAAATTATTTTTCTTATGATTTTCAAAACAAAAATGAATAGAATTCATAGGGGTTTTTTTTTTTTTTTTTTTTCATTTGAAATGGTTCTCATCAGTCGTTTACCCTAAGATATTAGACAAGAATTTGCTAACTTATTAAGTAAAGTAGACTGGAATTTTCATAGGAAATTACCACATGAATTTTGGCTTGAGAATATCACAAAATTTCCTACAATATTTAGATAATCCCAAACTTATCGCATTTTGTACGTATTTATATTAAACGGCCTTTTCACCATTAATAACATTTTCAAAGTATCGTAAGATTAGGATATCGATTAACTCACAAAAACTTTACAAGATGTTTTCCATGTCTTTCAAACTCAAACATTAATCAAAGATATAATTCTTTTTGTTAAACTAGCTACACATAACTTATTAGCATGATTATTTAGCTTGGATTTTAAGGAATGGTAAAATTATATTTATATGTATACTAAAGAAATACTTTTAAATAGCGGGATTTTTTCTGATTAATCTCAGCTAATGTTTTAATTAGCCTTTCTAGTTTATATAACTCTATAAGCAAGGTAATAAAAACGTTTGCTTAGGTAATAGGTTTGTTTAGGTAAGTGAAAAAGTCTTGAAAAGTAGCATTCTAATAATTTGAACGGCACATTACGCCCGCATTAATCCTTGGAAGAGCCTCTAAGTTTTCAGATCTCTCCCAATACTCGATAATCAAGTTATATATTATAAAATTCAAGGATAAGAAATGTAGGGTTCACTTATCACAATGGGATCCTTAGGCTTCATTCTAAACCAATTTATGGATATTATGATCCTGGCAGACAAAGTTATTGTTTTGTGAGAGTACCACAAACACTTATTTGATCTTATTCATAGTAATTTAATGCGTGAAAAAAGAAATATAATAATAACGGAATAATTATTAAACGTTTTGAAATATTTAGATACAGATGTACGAAAAAAATAAAGTTTTCTAATCTTAGGCAGTGATTTTTATAGTGTTAATCGGGTAATTTAACTGGCCATTTCATTATCTAGCTAAGGATCTTAACCTGTAGTAGTAGGTTTGTTTAGAGCTAAACCAGTAGTAGTTTGAATTAATTTTAATCTACTGATTTCTTCTGTGTATAAGCCGAAAAATTTTGGAACTTTTTTTTAACCTAAAATACGGCTTATATACGGATCCGCTAGTTCTCAAAAAACGTAGGAACTTTTCCGTTAGCCACGTTGAAATGATCAATCGCCTATTATAGAACATTTTTATCTTTTTATTTTATATAACTGTGTGGAAGGGATTATGAGGAATATAATTCTAAGCCAAATTATCATTTTTTTTTACAAAAATAAGTTGTTTTATTTTCAGAAAAGTTGTTTATATTACTAATTTGTTAATAACAAAAAATCTGACGTTGGCGATATTTGCTCCAGGTTTACGGGAAAATACCAAAAACGTACTCCAGGAATAACAACAGAATACCGTAGATAATGTGCTCTTAAAAATTACAATTGACGAGAAATATTATTTTAATCTTTTAATTTACATTTTGGGAATTTGTAGGCAACCTTTATGGAAAAAGAAAAAAAAACTCATATGAATATTTTAATGGCCATGTCAGAATTCGAGGAAACTAATCATTCATCAAATTAATTTTCACTCACTGGATTGTTTGGATGCTTATCATCATCGCTATCAATGTTTTCCATACTAAAATTTGTGTTCTCTTCATACATAAAATCGTCCTCGAATTTTTCCCATTTTGCTTTTATGCATGGGATTTGAATTTTTACACAGAATTTTAGGGGCAAATGCATTCTTGAATTATGCACGCATCCGGCTTATATTCGGAATTATATGGTATGTAGATCTTGTAGTGACCAGCGGAATAATTGTAAATAATCTTTGACTTCTGAACCATGATCAGATTGTAAGGACATAATTCGATCAAGTATCAATGCACTAAATTTTTACTCAGCAGCATGTGAGGATTTAGAGTCCCTGTAAGATCTATTAGAGGGGGGGGGGAGGGCAACCTGCGGCTCTTTGAAGGATTATTTGTGGCTCTCGATAAATGTACCCGAGTTCCCTTTTAATTTTTGTGTTATTATATTTTAAGAAAATATTATCGTTCCGCATGCGTTTCAAAATGTTTTAAATTACTGACAACAAATATGAAGCGCAACGTTGTAACAAATTTCATTTCCGTCCAAGTTAAGAATGATATGACTCATCGAAAACCCGCGAACAAACATAAACAGTGGAGTAATCGTCTGTAATCGACCGACTCCAGACCAATTTTGAATTTGTAACCTTTCATTGCAACGGACAGTTGGCATTGTGCTCTGGAGGAAGCAATTTGTATCACTCTTGCTAACTATATAATTTGTAATCTGGAATTTTTGGTAAGTTAACTACAATTTGTTTCGTAGTATGTAACACGTGTTGTTATTTTTTTAATAACACAAAACTTATATTTTCTAAATTTCTTTATTTATTTCCAGTTCTTTTAAAAATATGACGACAGAGGACGAAAATAAAAGAAAATACGAGCAAGAAAATAGAAGTTTTAATAATGAGTGGGAGGAGAATTTCTTTTTTATTGACAATAACAGAAAAGCATTATGTGTTATTTGTAATTCTACGATCTAAAATTATAAAGCTTGCAATTTACGTCAACTTTATGAAACTAATTATCCTCAGTTTTCTAAACAGTATCCACCAAATTCCAAATTAAGATTAGATAAACTTGCTTCTTTAAAATCAAATTTAAATAAACATCAGTCAATTTTGACGACCCTTAGCAATCAAGATAATAATGTGGCTGAAGCAAGTTTTGTTATTGCTTGGAATATTGCTCGAGCAGAATGCTTGTATGGAGAGGAAGAGTTTATTAAAAAAAAACTTGGAAGATGTACTTAAAGTTTTAGATCCAAATAATGCAGCATTGCACAAAGTTGTTTCGCAAATTCCTATCTCGAGATACACAACCGAACAACGCATAACTACAATTAATACATCTCTTGAATATAATTTAAAAAATGATTTGAAAAACTGTATTGCATTCAGCTTAGCCCTTGACGAATAAGCAGATATCACAGATCTTCATCAATAGGTAGTTTTCATACGTTTTGTTTCACCTGACTTCGTTATCAAAGAAGAATTATTAGATTTAGAAGCACTTCAAGAATCAATCCGCCGTGTCGATATTAAAAATGCATTAGATTCCATAATGAAAACTTTTGATGTGCCTCTTAATAAACTTTTAAGCATTGCAACTGATGGAGCTCCAGCAATGCTGGGTAAGAAAGTCGGTCTTATTGAGCTTTTACGAGATGATTCTCAAATTTCACAATTCATACCGATTCACTGCATAATTCACCGAGAACAACTCGTTACAAAATATTTAAAATATTCTGATGTTATGAAAAACAGTGTTACACATTGTAAATTACATTCGCACCAATGCAAAAAATCAACGACAATTCAAAAATTTTCTTGAAGAATTAAAGGACGAAGAACTTCCAAATGACATTAATTTCTTTTGCATTGTTAGATGGTTATCTAGCTATAACGTATTAAATTAATTTGTAGATTTGTTTGATCCGATAACTACATTTCTAAAAAAAAAAGGAAATAACCTATTCAGAATTAGATGATGATGAGTTGTTACAAGACTTAATGTTTTTGACTGATGTCATGGAACATTTGCAAACACTCAATTTACAATTGCAGGGGAAAGATAAAATAATATCTAACCTCTCACAGTGTATATCTAATTTTCAAACTAAATTACAACTTTTTCAAAAGGACATCAAAAATAAAACATTTTGTTATTTTCCTCGAATTAAAAAAAATTTGTTCCAATATTAAAGAAGAAAAACTGAACGAGTATATAAAAAAGCTAGAAAGAATATTGACGGAATCCCAAAATAGATTTCAAGACTTGAAAAATTTTAAATCGTCTCTTGATTTTTTTCTAAATCCATTTGAAATTAACATAAGGTGAGTTTTCCATTTCCAATATAATTAGGATCCAAAAAGCATCTGGAGAATTAGAATTAATAGAGATGCAAGAAGATCAAGCTCTACAATTAAAATATAAGTCGAATCCTATTACTGAATTTTGGAAATTTGTACCAGAATCGAAGTATCCTGAATTAAAAAAGGCTACTTGTCGAATTATTTCAATATTCGGAGCAAGGTACTTATGCGAATCATTTTATTCCACTTTAAAATTCGTGAAATCCAAACACCGATCAGTATTAACTAAAAGCATCTGAAAGAATTACTGAGAAGGGCTGTAACCAAATATTCACCAAATTTTAAAAAAATTATCAAAAGAAGTAAAATAAATGTGTTTAATTTTTAAATTCAATATAAACATTTTGTACTTTTTTTATATGATTTCAATAAACATAATTTCTGTAAAAAAAAAAATTTAATACCTTTTTTGCATACCATTTTAATTGCGGCTCGTGAAAAATTTCAAATTTTGAAAAATGGCTTGGACTATCAAGGAGCTTGGCCACCCCTGATCTATAATATTAAACTGGTCACATAATTCTAAGACTATAAATATTGTTTAATACTCACAAAAGATACTAGAGTTAAAACAACTCTGGGGTCCACTTACTACTTTCAGAATTATTTTACAGTACAGTGGAGAAAAAAGACAATTTTTGTACACTAAGATTGACACTGAAGTAAGAAAAATTGGAAAGGCTTACGTTTTAGGAGATATGACTAGACTCTAAGGAGAGATAATATTATTACTCTGAAACCCTTTTTCTGAAAGTAGACGTTTTTACTCCTAAATTCTTCTATCATTAATGTTATTTGTTTATAGTCACCATGTTTAATATATTACTACATTCTTACGTAATATATGAAAAATGCTTTCTCGAAAATTATTTTCTTAATCTTCAATTAAATTCAAATACGATAAAAATAATTTAAATTGACTCTATAGAATTAAGTAACAATTTTTCCCAAGAGGGAAACTAAATTCAGCTAGAGTATTTTAAAATGTTTAAATTCTTTAACTTAAGCTGAATTGAACATTGAGTTATATTATATTAATTTGTAATAATGTGAAAAAAATAACTGCAGGAATTTATATACAAAATGTTCTTATAATATTTTTTCAAAACTGAAATAGAGTTAGAGATTTATTTTGTTGTCAATAAAACATTACGAAACTTTTATTTCCAACACAATACTACTCGTTTTTTATTTCACTTGGTATAATAGATAATTCATATTGTTTCTCCAGCATAATATTTGGTATAAAAACCAATCAAATTCATTCTCCATCCAATAATTATTTTCGATTTCACTTTTTTAAAAAGCAAACCTTTAGTTCTAATAACTTTAAAAATATTACAAATCACCAACAAAAAACTGTTAACTTGTATCTAAAAGTACTATTCCGCCAAAATTATCAGAATAAAAATATTTTAAACGGAAAAAATATTACATCTTCTACTAATCTGAAAAAATGTTATAGTTTATTTCGAATATATCTTAATGTTTCTAAAGGGGGGAAATGTACATTGATTTAGAAACAGTTTTATTACGTTACTCATATAAAGAAGAACTTAAAGCTTATCAGGATTAAAAAATAAATTCATAAGATATGTAATTGTGTAGCTTTGTAACAGATGTAACTTTGGTTAACAAGCAAATAAATAAGAAGAAAAGAAAGCTTTTATTCCCCGTAATTTTGGTTCAATATGCAAGTAACTGTCATCTAATATAAACATGCATTTTATGCATAATTTTGAGATTCAGAAGGTATTTTCCCTGATTGGTTGTATTTACACAGGAGCGGTTATCTTCTACATGAGCAATAAATAAATAAGAATAAGACCAAAACATCCTTGTTTTTCCATGAGCAAGAAACCGAAAAGAATACAGATAGAAATGAAGCAAACGAGATCCAATTTTTTCAAATTGGTAATATAAAGAAATTTATTTTTTCATTCCTCGTGTAATTAATTTTTTAAAAAATACATAGCTTTTCACAAGATAATTTAGTGATAAATTTATATTACATTGTTTTTGTAATACCACACTTCGAATGTGTCAAAAATTAAAATTCGCTTAAAATATAAAAATTTGCTTGAAGATGAATCAAAATTATTTGAAATCTTAACTTTGAGTTGACGATAAGTAGGAGCAAACATTTATTGATAACAATTCCTATATTTAATAATGGTAAATGCAAAGATTTCAACTAAATGTCTCTTTTTCTTTTTAAGTAAAGAAATCAATATTTGAAAAAGTTATAGATCAAAAATACTGTATCTTTTACAATCTTACAAAATTTGGTATAATTGATTTTATATTGTTTTGAAGAGTCTAAATTTTGAATTCACAGATTACGCATTGTTTAATAGATTTATATAGATTTCAAGATAACGACATTTCCGCTTCTGTCTTTTTGATCAGTAATGTAAATTCTCCGTATGGACTGAAAATTCCCAGATTACTCCATTCACAAAGATCATCTCTATACATAACTACAGAAACTGAAAAAAAAATTTGAGACTTGCCTCAAGTATAAAAAAATTTTCAAAGTATTCAAATTTTTCAAAACCCTATTCCAGAAAAATGCCTCCTTTTATATTTTTATAGAATTTTTAATTCAGTTATTTATAAATTTTCTGATCAAAATTTCTGCAAATATTAAGAAATTTAGCCATTTAGACGTTTTTTAAACAATACCAAATGTTGACGGGGAACGCTTTATTTCATCTTTTCTTCAAAATAAACTATTTTACTTTCGTTTCCTAAAATTCACTTCATATATTTATATCCATCTGCTTAGGTTTTCAAGTTCGTTTATTCCTTTTAGGAATGAGGGAAAAATTACGTTTTATGCCTTCTTTTTTCTTTTTCTAATTTACATAAATATTTCTATTTTCAGAAGTTCATCTTATAATACATAAATGTGTGTTCTTTATAAGAAAAATATTTTTTCAGATATGAAGAAAAACATTTCAATATTGTCACAACAGAAGGGTTGATTTTGTTCAATGGTTCAGTGTAACAAGTCAAGAAATTGCGACTCTTTTGAGTACTAATAATAATTATGAAAAATCATTTTCTAATATGTGTCTGTGTGGATTTCATTTAAGTTAATTAAAAACTAAATTATTGGTGACACCAGAAAATTATATCATAAATTAAAAACGGTTGGCTGCGAACTGAACTTACAGAAACTTTGTAAGAAAATGAAAGTTTATTTCTCATAAATTTTATTACTATTCAAAATAGTTTTTGGGTTATTTTGTTATATTTTAATAAATTATTGTAAAAATATGTTATTGGTTCTCTGATAAAAAAAAATTTAATTGATGTGAGAGTCAGATTTAGTTTTTCCCCTTAAAAGGTAGCCAATACCAACCTGTTTTAGAGCGATAAAGCACTTTAATATCTTTTCGAAATTCGCTTTTAAGATACATTTTATGAGAAACTGAAAATAAAAAAAATTTACTTGATTTGAAAACACATGCTTGAAAAAAAAATGAAATATTTTACGTAAACGAAATCGAGTTATTTAAAAACCAAATTGCTATTTTTTTAAAAAAAAATTGCTTCATTAAATAAAAAGAAAAATTTTTTTTATTTAATTTCTAAGAAAATAAAATTTAATGATACCAATAGTCCCGTTTATACAAAAAAAAAAATTTAAAACAATTAGAAATAAGACCAAATTTGAAACTTTTTATAACACAGGTACTTTTTTAATAGTAGAATTACAACATTAAGAAAAAGTAAAATTCAAGTTTTACTGTACAAATAAGGAGTTTTAAGTCTTCTTATTACAACAATTATGGTACAAGGGCTTTATCTTGTACAGATACAAAAACAAAATGAATTTATTAAAATTTGTAAAATTGTCCCAGTGAAAATATCTACTAAAATCAAATAATAGATGTTGTTATTTACATGTTTGCATAAATTTCTTAATTATTTGTATCAGAGACTTCATCTACAGATATACGAACTATCTTCATATTTCTGACAGGTCAATGTGCCAATTTGAAATTAAAATGTAAGTTATGATTCAATATTTTTAACAACTTGATTTTGAAAAGATAAGTCAATTAAATTTAATCAGTTCGATCAACAGCTACAAATGATAATTATATATATATATATATATATATATATATATATATATATATATATATATATATATATATATATATATATATATATATATATACTATGGAAATAATATACATGAATAACATATGACATATGAGCACTTTCTAAGAATAATTTTGTAGTTACAATACTATTTTATATAACAATTCTTTGATTGATAACTAATTTTCGTTGAAGACAAAACACTAACGATCTGTTAAAAAACATCAAATGTATTGAATAACTGGTGAAATAGATACTGGCAAAAGTATAATTTTTATTCTTATATTTTTCAATAAAAATCCAATAATTATGTTTATCTACTTTTAAAATAATATTATTTCCGTGCGATGAAATTTTAACAAATTTTAGTTGCTTAAATTATTATATCTTTTATTTCTAGTTATTTCATATTTCCACTCATTTTGATACCTATAATAATGAGTAAACTATAAATTAACTAGGAATGCAATATCGTAATTTAAGCAACTAAAATTTTTAAATTTTCACTACACTGAAGCTTAATTGTACTTGTGAGTGAAGTAAATGTATTTAAAATATTTTTTTAAAAATATAATTTTATATGGAAAAGTGAAAGAAATAAAATATTTTTAAATCACATATCACGAGTTTTACACTATTTTACCAAACAATTTTATTAAATTATGTAAAAAAGAATCATGTCGTAACTTCGGAGAATATAAAATAATTTTTAACGTAATGTGAACCCACCAATTATGAAAAATGAAAAGACAAGAAAATTTCTCTCCGTATAATAAAGTATACATAAATTAATTGTTTCTGTTTCTAAAGTCAAAAAATAAAAAAGGCACGCAAAATTTCTTTCTTTATTTATTTGTGGAGAAAATAAATATTTCACAAAGTGTTATTTACTGTAAATATATTGCTTAAAAATTTTTTATATAAAAAGGCGATTTTTTTCTCTTTTTCTTAATACCGATAAGACGTATTTAAAAAACGCTGATCTGAAATACAGTTGAATAAATTATTGTCATATAAAGACTTTTAACATTCCTTTAATGACTTTTTTGTAAATAGCTCTTACATAGATTTTTATATATCAGGATGTGTCATCCTACGTAAAGTTGACCAAATGTATTTAAATTAAGAGGAAAACACAAAATCTAGCATTGACTCGCAATTTTTAAAATTTATTTTTCTACGTATTTTTTTAAGAATTGCACTGAATGTATTTTACAAAAATAAAACAAAATTTGAGCTATAATTTCTACTTTTTCTTATTTCTCTAAAACTAATTATTATGCGAAACATTATTTAACTTAACAAGTTTTTTCTAAACATTCCATGTACGGACACTTATAGATATAGAACTCGATTTTCCAAGAGATTCAACCAATTTAGAAAAGAATACATTGATACCATATAAATATGGTGAATTACATCTAGTATCCTTAAAAACAATATGAATTGCATTAATATATTTTTTTTAAAAAAATATCGAAAGTTAATTTAACACCTTCAATAAGATTAGAATTCCCTCTTTAAAAATTAATTGCATTTAAACTCTCTAAATTTATCATTAAAATACTAATGCTTCTTTATTTTAAAAAAAAAATCAAATTTTTATCATTTACTTCAATTTAGTTACGTTTTTTTTAGATGAGGTTTTTAATAAAAAAAAACTTTAATAATATTTTTTTTAAAAAAAGATTTACCTTCTGGTATAGAAATGGTCGGGTCAATGCCATCCATCTTTCAGCAGCCATCACGATAGCAACACATCCCGAAGACAGTCCAAAAGTCCTGAGAACGACTCTCAAAGCGCAGAACCACCTGCTGTCCACCAGTGGCTCACTCATATACAGTTGCATATACATAAGAAGGAAGGACCCCAACAGGGCCACCAAGTCATTGTAGGCAAGACACCTGACCATCAGAGTCTGTTTACGATTCCGAGCCGTTTCTCCTTTTGCCAATAGCACTAGGGCACTCACGTTGGCACTGATACCAAAACAGTAGCAGGAAGTGATGAGAACTTGGCCTAAGATCGAAACATGACGAGTAGAACGGGACGTCAAATTACCGGCCGTCACGTTGGTGAATGTCCAATTGTCCATCCTTGTCAGCGCAGTAGTAGTATCATCCATTGTGACCATAATATTAAAGTCAGTTTGAAAAATTAGTCATTTATTGGATGATGAAACAAAACAAATCTCTAATGTATTTGGAATTCCACATGATTTTGAGAAATTGCTAAAAAAGTCTTGAGAGTTTAGTCAAATTACGAGAAGAATTGTCCAGGTAAAGTATCAATTGGAATGTAGAGGAATTGAGCTTTTAAATAATTTGATATAACGCGCATTATATTTCTATTCACTAGAGTGAAAAAGATTCGTTCAAATGCAAAATGTTTTTCAAAGATATATATAAAAGAAAAAATATTTGTTAATAGATTCTCTGATTCTATTTTGTTTTTCAGAAACAAGAACTTGTTTATCATGAAACTTTTTCTAGGTTGTTCGCTTGCGATGCTAATTATTATTGAAACAATATTTTTTTTTTTTTTGGTTTTATAAATATTAATTAATTTGTAATGTATGAAAAATGCAATATTAAACACAGTTTTTAACAATCGCTGCTGAACTATAAGAATATTCTTTTCTGTTATCAATTCAAAAATCACAAGACCAGCATAATTTTGCTAGATTTCCTTCTTATTTGCCTGTAAAAAACAAATGAAGAAGTTCATAGAAAATTTTTAGAATACTTTCAATCTCTTCTAAATCCATTTTCCTCAACTGAATCTTTAATAAATAGCAAATCGTAGCACTTACATTCACAGATAAAGCTATTACTAATATTTATTAAGTCTCGTTCATTTCTAAACTTTGTTTCAAATCTTATTAATATACCAAACTTCTATTTCCTCAGTTAAGAGCTATTAAATTCATTTACAAAAGAATTCCATTGCAAAGACGAACTCCGCTCACATCACCGTCAAAGGCAATTATCATTTTTCAGCGCGAAAGGAACAATATGTTGTTTACAGAAGACTCTTTTTGTAGGAGTGAAATAATCCTTTTACAAACTTCCCTCCAGAGCGCAAGCTATTTTGTGATGCGTCCTGGACGACCAGCAACAAGTTAATCCTGTAGGGGGCGCTAGTCTCTGAGAAGATGGCCATTGGAAGCTCGAACGCAGTTTTTCATTTTTAGTTTTCTGTTTTGATCTCCTGTGCAGCGATTGGAGGCATAGGGTTAATAAACAGTTCCTTTTCTTTTCCAATCGTATTTTTTTATGTCGAGCGAGGCTTTTAGAGGCGTTTATGTTTTCATTTGGCTCTCATTTGATGGCACTGTCGTTATGTCATTAGTTAGATAAATGAACGCGCTTTTATAGCTTGCGAGATTTGTTGTGACATTTATCAAATGAAAATAGACGAATCGTTTCGGATTTGAGTTTGTTTCATTTTGAAACAAAGAAAATACAAGTATCGTTGTTTTTTCTCTCTTAGGTGTTTATTTTGTTGCATCTCGGCTTAATGAAAATTACAGATAGAAAAAAAATCATTAATTTGCGCTTTAAAAAGTAAGTTAGCGGAGTTTTAACGAACAAAAATTATTTGATACTGGTCGACATTTAAGGATAGAAGAAGGAAATCACATTGAACTGATTTCAATATTGTTAAGTAATATTATATATAGTTTCTTGCGGCAAAAAAAAAAGGTTTTTCATCTTTTTTTTCGAGATCTCGTATTGCATTTTATCTTTCATTGTTAATTTATAGCCCCGTGTTGCTTCTAAGTTCGATGTTAATAATCAATAAATTCAGAGTACAGTTAAATGAAATTGTAAATAATAAATATTGCATAATTAGATTAAAAATGAGTAATTATTAAATTCCTTATTTATTTAATTGTTATAATGTGCATATTGATGCTTTCGCAAAATTTAATTTGAAATTCCTAATATTATTCAACAAATTATAATTATTATATTAGGAAAAAACACGTGCAGTTATTCTAAGAAAATATTATTATTATTATTATTATTATATATAACTATTCTGCTTTATATAGCAAACATCAATGTACTATTAAAATTTTTACTTTTCTATTATGAATTTTGTTTATAATTAAAAGTTATGCAAAACATTTTTAATAAAAATGAAGATTATCAATTTATGTTTTTCATAAAACAGATAAAGCTTATATGTGTTTGGTAAAAACTACATATAGAAGCATTTTTTTATTCCATTTTGATTAAATGAAGAGTTTCGGATAATTTTTTTCTAGATACTTTGAATTTTTTAACTTTGTAGATCAAGCGTCAGCTAGATTTTCCCCTTTTTATTACCTTCTGTATAAACAGCCAACTTTTAGTGATCTTTAAGGCAATGTGATAGATTCATACAGGTTTTATTGCACATTTGATTGGTGAAATCAATAGAATTGATGCAAAGAATATTTCTTTATTGAATAACATTGAATTGGCCAATTTTTAATATAATTTTGTCTATTTAGATTTATTAAGAAAAAAATGTTTTCATTGGAAAAATAGAAATCCCTTTTACTTCGACAAAGTCTATTTATTTATATAAATATTTTCGTTTCATTTTCATGTGACATATCATGTGACATCAAAAATATTCATGTGCATATACATATCATTTTCATGTGACATCAAACATATTGCCAATGAAACTTGAACTCAGATATATTATTTTTGACAAAGTTTAACAAACAAAGCTTTTTTAAGAAAATATTTCTGTGGAAAACATAACTACTCGCATTTATGGAGTAATCACCATAAATAAAAATTACTAATTCCATAAGTAAGAAAAATATAAGCTACAGATTTAAGATGAGTAAGATAATGTTAAAAATAAAATAATGTTTACTTAAAAAATATTTTTTACTGAACTAACTTAGTAATTACTTGAGAATATCAATGTAATTAAAAAAAATGTAAAGAATAAGTTTGTCAAAAAAATTTAATTCATATATAATAATCAAATTATTTCCTATGTATTTAAAATACAGACTACATAAGTATATAATGAAACTTCCGACTTTTGGTGAATTTATAATGTTTAGTAATTTCGAAAATTATTATTTAAATAACCATATCTCGTTAATTTTTTATATTAAATTTTTGAAATTTATTATATACTCTCTTAGAGCCAAATTAACTCTAACTAGTAATTTAGTTAATTTACTCAAATATTTGTTTTGATCACACTCTAAGCTGTTACCTCACTTTGAGAAAGAAATCCTTCATGGAATGAGGAACCAGAGAGTGATTAAAAACTTATAGCATGTAGTGTCAAGTTTATCGAGCGTCAGTCCTGCTGAGGCATCAAGGTTGAAATCACGAAAAACTACATTTTTGTACTAATATTTATTTTTAAATAAATGTTGTAGTCTAACCTTGGATTTGGTTAACTTCTACGCGTGTACACATGCTTCAATAGAACCCTTAAAATGTTAAAATAGGGATGACAGAGAAGTTAAAATGAGATATTTACTCATTACATGTCAAATACAGTACAGTACTATAGTAGTTACATTAAAAGGTTTTAATTAATCAATCCAAAGTGATATCACTAAGTTTTTGCTTGAGGAATCGGAGTATAACAATTACATGGATAATTCACTTATTCGTATTCGTTGCGATATTGTCTATTTAAATCACAGCAAAAGATAAAGTAATATTTAATAATATATTTATTGAGTAATATATGTATTATTTTTGTTAATTTGTAAGTTTGATAATCACTCTAAAATTTTTGATAATTTTAGTTTTTTATCATCATAATTTCGTTTTTATTGAATAATTCTCAACAGAGATTTGTATTTCTTACTGTCTATCTTTTCTACCTACTTTTTCTTTCATATTTGGAACTCTCAATTACTATTAAGCTCAAAGTTTAATGTCTAAATATATTAAAGTTTCTTTTCTAACTGCGTTTTCCCAATAAGTCTGAATTGGAAGTTAATTCGGTAATGCTTTATGCAAAAAAAAAAAAAAAATGTACATCTCTCAGAATATTCTGGAAATAGTTACTGATTTGTTATGTCTAAATAATACGGATGCCTTAAAACTTTACTTCTTGGTAATAAATTTTTACCTGAAAAATACTGAATTTTTTGTTATAATGTAAGGTACTTGAAAATAATACGGTCACTGCTGATAATACAACCAATTTAGAGTTAATTTCAAAGTTAATTAACAAATGACTCAGCTATTTTTAAAAGAAAATTTAAAAAAAGCTATAGTTCTGCACCTAACGGGATTGGTCAATAAACTTTCCTGAGAAAGAGATTTTCATTATTTGTTTGACTTTTCGTGACAGATTTTAATCTGGATACTTTTGGGGGAGGGAGGGGAGTTAGTGATTCAAAGAAATGTAAAGCAATGTTGATTCTGTTAGGGTTTTTAAGTGCGTTTCAATAACATGCAATGCGATTTCTTAAATCTCTTATAATTTACACGTTAATTACAATGTTTACAGAAACTTATAACTGCAAGTAATATAGCAACTTAAGACTATGTTATCTTCACTGGTGGCTGTAATACCTCCATGTAAACATTTTTTGTTTCCTGTATATATCATATTCAATATTAGGCTTATTCTTCTATCTTTCGTCACATCCCCCCCCCCCTTTTTTTTGTCGCCTAGTCTACCTGTCATTAAAAAGATAGAGAATAAGGGATCTGGAGTCAAGTGAATATGAACTTAGGTTCTTTTCTTATTCATTTGACTCATTTCAAACAGAAATAAAGTTCTGTCAATAGAAATAATAATAAATTATATTCATTTTTTCATTGCCTTATTTGATTCAGTAAAAAAAATTTGTTATAATTGGATTCATATAGAAAAAGATAATGACCTTATTATCTTCTCCAGCAAAAGAGTTGGTTTGCAATCTATTACCTTTGAAAATAGAACTCTGAATTTAAGACCAAAATTCTTTCAAAGAAGGAGGATATTACTAAGAGCTATACTCTTTACAGTTTTTCAACTTCCTTACATCCATTATAATTTTAGTTTTATGTAAAAGTCTAATTTTTCAGCTTCGAATTTTAGTGTATAACTGCATTTTATTAATGCATAATAGAGAAAAAATATTTTGTTCGAGTTACAGAATCAAAATAATTTGATATACTGAGTATTCTCGGATTCATCGGAAGGGAATTGTTATTTTCTTCGTCTTACGAAGGATTACGAGTTAACGAGGTTTCGAGTTATCCAAATTTAGTTGTAATTTGAGATCTTATAATAATTATACGATATAATTGATGATATTAGTTAAGAATTCATGAGTTCCTAATTCTGCTTTTTCTTAACTATTATATTATTTAATTAATAAAAAATTTCAATTATTGTACTTGATTTCAAAACGTTGAAATAAACAACAGTTCACTTTTCTATTAAGATGATTTAAGAAACAAATAACTTTAAAGCAAATATTTGTAAAATTATGCT
Source organism: Nephila pilipes (assembly GCA_019974015.1). Lineage (NCBI taxonomy): Eukaryota > Metazoa > Arthropoda > Arachnida > Araneae > Nephilidae > Nephila > Nephila pilipes. The sequence continues at coordinate 627,790 of BMAW01120756.1, read as the reverse complement.
CTTTAAGACCTGACAAATGACCTTTTAAGCATAGAAGCCTTTTGCAAATATTAAATTAACTACATTTCCCTTTCAAATATCATTTTCATAGTGAACATACGCTTGAATGCATTTTATGGATCTTAATGAAATGCTTCGAATAAATATGGAAATGTATTCTATTCCGATTTATTTGCTTTAGAGAATATTACCAGATTTCCGATTTCTTTATTCCTGACATGACTAATTTTGATTTCTATTAACTAATTTCGATAAAGATTGATAAAATATTACATACTCCAATGCAGTATAACTCTTATTTTCAGACAAGGATGTAAAACGAATAATTCATTTATTTACAAGAAATTCTGTTATTCGATAAATATCAATTGCAATTCTTTTTATTCCTAAGCAGCACGGCTAGTGGTGTTCAAGTCAAACAACAGGTTCGATCCTCTATTTCACCAAAGACCGACAGGCTCTAAAACGAGGGCTGCTGTACATGTATTCAACAGGCCTTAAATTCCTGCTGTGACGAGATGTGGAAGCTCCGAAAATGAGATATCAACTTAAGTATCTTCCTCACTTGACCATTCTGCAAAGTTACGAAGTATAACCCTTGCGTAGAGCTCTAATTCAATTTTAAAATACTTAAATAAATGAACGTTTAGATATTAGAACGTTAAAACACACTTACACGTTCTACGTTAAAACATTAAAACGAATAGATTAACAAATCGAAATATTTCATTCTAATTACTAACTGAAGATTTTAATCAGTTGAAGAAGAATTTTTTGAGCTTATGATATGCTAATCTCTCATTTTTATTTTGATTGGTGTTCTTTTTTGAACCGAAGCTCTCACTACTATGTCATATAAAATATAATCGCAAAAGTGCAATGAACATTTTACCTCTTAAATGGATTATGTAGTTAGAATATATTTTTCCTAGAAATTCTCTTAAAAATAGTTTAAATATTTGGAGTTCTGAAGGAATTCTGAAAAAATTTTTGGTAAAAATATGTAAGATAAATTCGTTATCTGTCACAAACTTAAACAATTCAGCATTGGCTCACCATTTGAGGAAATGCTATTTTTAGATTAATTTAGAGATTTTGTAATGTAAGGAGCTACAAATTATGAACTATTAAGATTCTTCAATAGAAAAATTAATAATTCGCAGTAAAATTTCCTGGAACTCCGGATGTTAATTGCAATCACTCTCTGTCAATTTAACAATTATATATATAAAAAAAAAAATTCGGAATAATTACATAAAACTAATTCAAACAAGTCATTTTTCACAAATTTACATTACTTGTTCAAATAAATAAAAAGAAAACCAGTCTACTGTTTAAAATTTCCAATTACAGCATTTCCGAAGCAAATCAAGAAATATCCCATACACCTTCAAATGAAATTCATACTTTTCTAAGAATATCTGTAAAAATACTTTCTCTGCAAAGATATATGTACAGTAGGAAAAATATAACTACAGTAGAAATTTTAACTCGATCCTTAAAAATATTTCTAAGCAAATTTTAGAATTTAATTAAAATTTGAAGTAACACTAATGATTTTAGAATTGAATTAAAATTTAAAGTAACATTAATGATAACGTTCCTATGATTAATGTAAGAACATCTTCAATACAAAAAAAATGTTAATTAGTTTTTAATGGAAATCAACTATGGGGAGGAAAACTAGATAGAATTTCATTATTCAGTCGTTTTCACAGAACAATATTCAAATAAAATATTATATGTTTAATTTTACATAACTAACACATGGATCAATAAGTTCCGAGACTAGCCCAGAGATGGCGCTCGTAGTAAACCAGTAACCAGGTCTTTCTAGAGTACGAACCTTTGCTTGAAACGTGTCAAAATTTTAAGTCGATCGGACCAGAAACAGCTGAGTTATCGAGGTTGGAGTAAAGTCGTTTTGTAGTTTGTTTAAAAAATGGAAAAAAACGAGTTTCGTGTTCTGATAAAACATTGTTTTTTAATGGGTAAAAACACCGTGCAAGCGAAACAATGGATTGAAAAATGTTACCCGGACTCTTGTCCATCAAAAGCAACGATTTGTCGGTGGTTTGCCGAGTTTAAACGTGGTCGTACCGACACAAATGACGCGGAACGCTCGGGTAGACCTGTGGAAGCCGTTACACCGGAAAATGTGAGTGAAGTGACAAAAATTATAATGAAAGATCGTTAAGTGAAGCTCCGTGAGATTGCTGAGATGACACAGATATCATATGGAAGTGTATTTACAATCCTTCATGAAAAATTGAGCATGAAAAAGGTTTTTTCCAAGTGGGTGCCGCGATTGCTTTCGATGGAACAAAAACAGCAACGAGTCGATGATTCAGAAAGCTGTTTATCGCTATTTACTCGCAACAAAAAAGATTTCTTGCGTCGTTACGTGACCATGGACGAAACATGGATACATCACTACACTCCAGAGTCGAAGCGGCAGTCATCTGAGTGGCGCACAGCTGGCGAAAGCCGTCCGAAGCGTCCGAAAACGCAGCAGTTAGCTGGCAAAGTCATTGCGTCAGTTTTTTGGGATACGCATGGCGTGATTTTCATTGACTACCTCGAAAAAGGTAAATCGATCAACAGTGATTATTATATTGACTTGCTGGTGCGTTTGAAGGAGGAAATCGCAAAAAAACGACCACACATGCAGAGCAAAAAAATCCTTTTTCACCAAGACAATGCACCCTGCCACAAGTCGATGAAAACAATGGCAAAATTGAATGAATTGGGCTTTGATCTGCTTCCCCACCCCCCATACTCGCCAGATTTAGCCCCCAGTGACTACTGGCTCTTTGCTGATCTTAAAAAAATGCTCCAGGGAAAAGGATTTGGCTCAAATGAGGAGGTCATCGCTGAAACTGAAGCTTATTTTGAAGCGAAAGATAATTTTTTTTATAAACATGGTATTGAAAAATTGGAAAAGCGTTGGAACGATTGTATCACCCTAAAAGGTGATTATGTTGATGAATAAAAAAAAATTTTGCAAAAAAAATGTTGTTTTCAATGTTAGTCTCGGGACTTATTGATCCATGTGTTATATATTAAGGCACATAAGGTTAAGGTTTTTGAAAAGTATAGTCAAATAGAATATCTCATTAGACCTTTATTTTTTGTTTCAGATAGAGTTCAATTTTATTAATGTGGCACAGGAGAGCTACATAATGAGCTATTGGCGATATCTGGACAGACTTTATAATTTTATGTCTCGCTTGTTTGACAAGGACGAAATATGAGACGGCTCGGCTTTCTCCAAATTTCCCTTCACATAACCTGAGGACTTTGAAGTCCATTGAAATTTAATAGGTAATAACTCTTATGTTTTTCTACGATATACCTTAGTGACAGCGATTTATATTTCAGGATCGTTAACAGGGTTAAAAAAATATTTTAGATACATTCTTCGACAATAAAATGGAAATTTAACATTAGAATAATAACTTGAAACAGTCTCGTATTCATAACTTCATTTATATTGAGAAAAAAAATATAATAGTACTTAAAGATTAGAAAAGTGTATTATCGGAGAAATAGAAAATAAATTTTTGTGTTTTCAACTTTTCGAAGAATATTTCCAAGAACTTCTTTTGATAACTTTTGTAAAAAAAATAAGAGTTTCCGTAGGGAAAAAAAATGCAAATTTTTCATAACTCGAATTACTTCAAAACATGGTCTTGAAATTTTAAAAACATATAATTTTCTTTAATTATAATGATTATACTCAAAATATGAGGAGTGAAAACAGGGTATTGTTTGGAGAAAAGACAAATGGTCTCAGAAAACATTTTAATCATTTCTAAGGAACACTTGAATTAGAAATGACATTTTTTTTTTCTATTTTTATACCAAACATTACAAATATCTGCTTTCATTTTGATCGAATTAGTTGACAGTTGCAAATAAACTGAGGGCTTTATCTACTACAATAAATTGCTTTAATCAGTGTGAACTAATGATCAAAGTAGACATTTGGGATACTTAATATCTATGGAAGTATTTCACTAGCATACTTGATATAAAAACTGGCACAGTTTATTTATTGAGTAGTGACAATAGACCCGTAAACCAACAAAATACGATGGACACGTAAACAAACATTTACTTTTGAATCGATTAAGAAACAATCTACTTATCACCTGAATTCCAAAGATAAATTACTTTGGAAAATAAAACATAAGCGATTAAGACATGTATTTAATATGTTTAAGCACACTCTGAAATTCCGTAGACGATAGAAATATCTGACAGAGTACTTTGTCATTCTAACAACGACAAAATTAAATTCAAACATTGAACATTAATTTAATTGAATATTCTTACATTGATAAAAAAAAATCACAAAAGAAAGATAAATACAGTATAATGATAGTAAAAAAAAAAAGATATGACTCGATACTCTAGCAACCTGTTTGAGCTTATTAGTTTTATTAGCTCACGAAAAACACTAGATGTGCTTCGAGAACAGTCTAATGCATGTAAGTCTTTATGACATGTAACGCACAAGAAAAAAAAAGAAATTCAGTTATGATATGAAAACTGACAGTTACGACAAACGCTAAGCAAAAAGGCGAGCAGCGCTGTATCGTGATCTGGCAATCAAGCTCAACAAATTCCATTATCCAAGCGAACAATTCTAAAACAGAACGGGGCTCGATCGGTGGAAAGTAACGAGCCATGGAATGCCGAATTAAAAATCGCTTAGTGTACATTGCTTAAAATCAATAAGAAATTAGCAAGAAAAAACATTTCTAGTTTTGTGTTATAATTTTTATACAGAAAACTTAATTATAGATTCCGTGATAGTATTTTGATTTTCAGTTATTGTGACAAATATCCTTACAAATGAATTTTTTCTGGAATGAATATACTTGAAGAGATTCGTTTTCATGCAATCCTCATAGCAGCATAGTTAATTTCTTAATAATTCGTGTTATGACTTTAATTTTATTTATTGAGAACTATTTAACAATTTTAAAAGAATAAGTTTAGAAAGAACATAATTATTACAAATAAATATGTACAATTAAGCCTGCAATTATTGTAAAAGAATTATTCCATATTTATTATATTACAAATTCTGTATTAACTTATTACAAAAAAATAAAAAAAAGTTATCCTCCGAATATAATTTTTCCAAGTATTGCTTAAATATTTTGTAGTAAATCGTGTTTCATTACTCTTGGCTTAAGTAAATACTTTCATCTATTTTGTTTCAACCATTTCGGAAATTTAAACGGCTATCTTCATTTTTGTCAGTACATTGCCTCAGCCATCATATACTTTTTAATGTCGTGAAAAAAAATTTTCAATAGTCGGTTTTGGAATGAATAATTTTTAAAAAAAAAAAATCAGTTGTATAGTTAATATTGAATTAAATTTCGATAATAAATATGAATTATATATCAGAGAGAGAGAGAGAGAGAAAGCAAACCAGGGCAATGTCTAGAAAATCGTGTGACTTTCAGAGAATAAAATTAAAAACTACATTTATGAGGGAAAATAATCGTAAACTGAATAGTAAAACCCTTCCAATAAACATCTCTCTACAGCAGTCGAAATTTTCAGTTCAGTAACAAGACAATATTAAAAACAGGCTCTAACATATTAATGAGAGAATTTAATTTACGGTAATATTATTTATTTACTTAAAGAATTAAGGTTTTATATCATTATAGGATTAGTTTTTCAATTACATTTAAATGTAATAATAAAAATGAATGCTTAAAATTCTACAAAAAAGATTAATGCAATTTTCATTAAAGTATTTGAAAAACAGAATATAAAATGTTCTGTAATATTCATTCATTTTCATTCAGGTGTGGTGATTAATGAAACTTAATAATTATGTCCAAGAGACTAGTTTGTATGTATGTATGTATATATTTGGTTTGTGTGTGTGAAGTTATTAGTAATGAATTTTTGACTTCATTGAAGGATTCTTGAGCATTTCCTGCATTTATAATTCCAAGCCACGACTAAATAAAACCTGCGAAGCTTACACAACAAGTTTCATTAGAAAGAAAAAGAGAGTTAGAGATCAAGCAGAACGCTTATATTCTGGACAGAAAAAAATGGGAATTCCCCAAAATCAAAATAATTAAATAATTTGGGTTATTCAACAAATAAAAGGAGCAGTTGATATTTCCATATCTCGAGTGATTCCAAAGAGGAAATTAGTTATTTAAAAGCAGAAGAAAAGATTCGGTATTAAGAATAATTGAATGAAAAAGTGATAAATTAATTTATAATCACACACACATCCCTAGAGAGACGTCTCTTTTGGTCTGTTTGGTAAAGGCGCAACAAAAGGCGACAGGTCAACTTTTCTTCAGACCACTGGTCCAGAGTTCAATACGTCACTGGCACCCTAAGGGCAAACAATTACTTTCTTCCTCTAAGGGCTTAAAAAAATATAACACCGAAGAGAGTAATATTCCAAAAAAAATACGGTTTGTGGGTGGTAAGTGGAATAAAGATATTTCCTGATTATTATTCTTTTTTCCACTTTATGACAACAAAACTACGGTATTATTAAAAGAAGTGGGATATAGATACATTTTTTCCCTCTCTACAGATATATTTGACGAATTAAAGACAGTAGCCAAATATTGACCAAATGTCTCTCTTACTTTAATTCGTCATATTTTTTGGAATCTCATCATTTTTCCAATCACTCATTCAAACAAAAAATGTTGTTAATGTGATTCATTATCATGTGATTTCCATCCATTTTAATGTAACCCAGTCAATTATGCGAGTGTTAAGAATTACAGTTGTAAAATGCATATATATGTCTGTATGTGTGTTTATATGTCGAGGCTTCTTTCTACGTGTGTGCCATATTAAATACGAAAGGATGTTTCGAAAATAAATTTCGTCATTTTTTCTTCAGAAACATTATTGACAAAAAAAATAAACCACAGCTACCTGAATTATACACCTTGCATTATTTTTCAACATAGTCGCCTCTGACATTTAGACATCAGTCGCAGCGTTCAATCAGTTTGAAGAAACCCTCTGGTAAGACTCGGTGCCCTGCAATGAGTGTCGCTCAACCTGCTCCTCTTCAGCATTGTTTTTTATACAGGGAGTAGGTGAAATTCCAATGGTGCAAGACCGGGGCTGTAGGTCGGGTGATCCAATCACTCCCATCGGAAGCAACGAATCTGATTTTGAGTGAGCCTTGCTGAGTGTGAGTTTGCGTTGTCGTCCAAAAGCACATCTTGACCCAAGAGCCCTGGTCTCTTTCGTTGAGTGAAGGACCTGAGTTTCGTGAGGGTGTCTCAATAGGGTGTCATATTGATGGTTCCTTGATGGAAGAAATTCAGAAGGATCACTTTTCACGTCCCAGAACACTGCTACCATAACCTTTCCTTCGGATGTTGATACTTTTTTCTTCTCTGGTGAACTGGGATGCTTCCAAGTCATTGAGGCTACCTTGGTTTCTGGGGTAAAGTGGTTCACCCTTGTCTCATCGCCTGTGCTGATTCTAAACAGGAACTCCTTTCTCTCCCTTGCGTACCGCATCAAGTGATTGAGGCTGATTCTCATAACGAGTTAAGCAACGAGACTACAACTCCGTGATCCGGAATCAAGTTTCATGGCACTCATCTATCAGACACAACCCACCACATCATGGAGCATTGTGAGGAGTCTGAGCGTGACCAATACGCAATATGGACGTCATGTCTGATACTGTTATGAGACTGTCCACTAACACCATGTCCTGTACTCTAGCAAGGTTGTCTTCATTCGTGGATGTGGAGGGAAACCCACTTTGACCTTCATGCTCCACACTCTGCCTGCCTTTATTGAACATGCAACACTATCGTCCAACCATTTGGCGAGACATGATCTGTTAATCTTACACGGTCAATAGGTGTTCATGGATAACGGATATACTAGTCCCACGGGCCTATTCATAACGGATAACAGTACACATTTCCATTGCCGATCACATTGACAGTACACGTCTGCCATTCCGATTTCTACTCGAATAACCTCGCGGGCACGCCGGTCTGTTGCTACTCTCTCTTCTTCATCGGTATGTGCACGCTTTATCTGTCTGTGCATCCGTCGTTGAACCAACAATAGGTGCGGATTCTTATGGAAGTTGTTTGTTTCACTTGGTGTACCATCTGCTCTTTCAAAAAAAATGACGAAACTTACTTTCTGAACATCTCTCGTTTAAAGTATATAATTGATTGAAAAATAGTAAAAGAGTACAAAAGCATTGTTTTCTTCACGTATCATTTTTAACACATAATTCTTTAAAGTAAGAATTTAGAATCTTCGTAAGACTCTTAAGTGAATCATTCCTCCACTAGAATGTACTTAAAGGCAGATAGATCGGAGCACTCTCGATTTTGTTAGGAAAAAAAGGAAAGTCTCAAAATAACTCAGATTCTTCTTTTTTATAAAAAATAATACACTCAGTGCGTCTCGAAAAATTTCTCATCATAATATTCTAAAGAATTGAATTTGTTGCAAAGATGCAGACGGTTATTCCCGTGAGACTACTAATAATACATAAATGAACCAAAAACATAGTACTCTGCAATCATCCCCCACTCACATTGATTATAAACATTCGTTGTAACGCATAACATAAAAAGAGTGAGACATTATTAGAGTTAGAATCGTTTTCAGCTATTTACCTGAAAACGTGGGTAAACTCTCGTCTATCTCGTTACTTTAACTGAATTACGTTTTTTTTTTTTTTTTTTTTTTTTTTAAATATAATTTGATGTTCTAGAATTTAAAAGAAAAGAGGTTTTTGTAACATCGATAAAAAAAAAGTGGGTAATATTGAAAATTCTATTTTTTTTTAGATTCACAGTCTTTATAAAATGATCGAACTTTAAGTATAAATAAAAGTTTGATGAAAATAACGATGGATAATGAATTCGTTTTTGATGAAATTCTAATAAATGTTTTTTTCGTATAAATGTCTTATTTGTATTAACATTATAAGTGCCTATTCATAGATTTATTCGTAAGTCAAAACATTTAAAAATTCGAGAACGGATTTTATTTGAAATACAGTATAGCTTTAAATAATGTATATAATATTTTAAAGTGTTTAAAGTATTTTATTCTACAATTCCAGCATTTGAAATGTTCTACAATTAGAGTGTTTCAGATCTCTACATAAAGAGAAAAACAACTAAATGTAATGACGAAAAAGTATGGTTTAGTTTTTCAATTTTTAAGCATACTGGTACAGATTTTTAGTTTAGTTTATAGTTTTTATTAACGTCGCACTAGAAGCAACACGAGGGCTATTGGCGACGGACCTCGTAATTTTGAACCACAGTCAAGTGACGAGGACGACACCTGAGCTGCCCCCCTCTCCTAACATCCACACCATGCCAACGGGAGGACTTTGGGCCCCGAACAGATTTAACGTGTATCAGCCCCGGCTACACGGCGGGTCTTTGGCGGCCAAGGATCGAACCCGCGACTGAACGAAAACCGCCGGCCGCTAGTCCACGACCTTGACCCCTAGGCTACCGCCAAAGATTCCCAAAGATCTATCTATCTCTTCTAACCCCCAAAGATCTTCTATTTAATTACTATTAAAAATATATATTACACATTATGTATGGATTTATTTAATAACAACAATTTGTATCAAGATTAAATTGCAGAGGCATAATGGAATTAATGCTGTTAAGGGTCCCGTCTGCCGGCTGTTTTGATTTCGTGGACTTAATGTTAATCCTTTTGAATTTCGACCGCTGTTCTGAAATCTTTACTATTTGATCTATTAGAATGTATTAAAGTGCACCCAAAAGAGTAGAAAATAATAAAGGCTTCTGCGGAATTACTTTTTCCTCTTATTTTTAAACATATTTTTACCCTTAATGCAATGATTCGTATGTGAGTTTTCCGGACTTTAAGAAATATTTTTAAGAGTTAAAGGGAAAAAATAATTCAACAGAAGCCTTCATTATTTTTTGTTCTTTTAGATACACTTTATTGCATTCAAATAGACCAAATAGTAAAGATTTGAGAACGATAATCGAAATTCCATAGGATTATCATTATGTCCACAAAATCAAAATGGTTGATAAACGGGAGCCTTAACTTAAAACTTTCACTTAAAACTTAAATAAAAGAGTCTCTGAATTAAATAAATTTTTTTAAAGAAACATAAATGCAATCTATAATGTACGAAAAATAAAATGTAAGGTTAAGCAACCACCACAAAACAAAGAAAAATTTGAGTTTTATGTGCACACATATTTTCACCCTTCCAAACCAGGCTTATCAGGTTTGTTTTCAATCACCTTTCCGTGAATCCAATATAAACCACGCATTTCTAGAAGAATCTGACCAAAGCTATCAATTGCGTCGAAAATTAGTCTGACATTTCCCTCTCTCCTTGTCGTCTGATATGGTAATACAATCCGACGCAGGGGGAAGTTCAAGATTAGTAACATTCTCGATTTAATTGCCCGATCCATCAGGGATCTCCTCTGCTTTCGTTTCCTCCGGTGAGTATTCAGTTCCGGTGTACGTCAGCATTATTTCGATCGATTTTGGAATATCATTTAACCGTTAACTAGGGTGTAATTTTAAGATGAATGAATATCATAACGGAATATCTTTTATTGATGTTGTGTTTTGTTGTTGATAAAATCTCATTGATGACATTTATCAATGAAATGTTGACAAAAAATTAAATTATCTTAAATTAGTATTAGCATTTCACCTCAGATATTCAAAAGATGTATTTATTTTTCCTTCAAATTATTACTGAAACTTAGGAAATTCATTGAGAGCTTATAAAATACAATAATTTGTAGATTTCACAATAAGTCTTCCTTGACAACTTGTAATATTTACAAAGAGTGATCAATTAAGTATATTTTAATACATTTTTCGCCAGCATTGGACTTATTATTTTGATCTATTTTTATAAGTCATAAATGATATGAAAATATTTTTTGCTATATCGTTCTTTATTTTCTCCCCTTTTCATCTAGATCTTGTTCTGTAAGAATATTTAGTTCTTGTTCAAATCAACTCTTTCTATTGTACTTTATTATGATTTATTAACAAACATTTGATAAATAATTCAATTTTGAATTTCGTCTGACAAATTTCTGTGAATGATCTGAATTTATACTTACTATGAATCACTATACAATTTTAAATTATGTATACTCTTAAATGCTTAAAACAAACAATAAATGATTAAATTTAAGCTGGCCATTTTTTTCTATTCAAGTTTAAAATCTTAGTTTTGAAAAAAAAAACTAACGAAATGCTGTACAAAATTTTAACTGACTGGAATTTTATGAATTAGGTATACAGGAGTTACAGTACAGAAACTTCTCCTGAACCAGTCAGGTATTATTCGCAAAAATATGATGAAGAACAAGAAAAAATAGTCTGATTATAGAAAGATACACAATTAACAAAATTCTGTATATTTTTGATATAAGATACATAAAGTTTTGATATATCTGTTTATACAACATGATTTTTCACTCAACTATGAGTAATTTTATTGGCGCTTGACAAAAATACAGAAACTGTGTTGGAAAATAATTTATTCCTTTTGCTAAATCTGTCGCAAGAAAATATTTATACTGTAAATTAGTTTTCACGGTACATTAAATTTTGTGCCAAACCTTTACGTAATAAATGTTGTAAACAAAGCTGTAAATCAAACAGAAAAAACTACAAATGTTTAAATGTAATTAACTTTAGCCGCCATTTTTGCACTAAATTGTCATGCGAAAGGAGAAATAGAAATATTAGATAAAGTATCTTATTCCTCTCCTTTTTTATTTTAACTTGCGTTTCAGTATTTATAAAAATTGTTGGATCTATTTTCCTATTGCTACTTTTTTATTATCTTATTTGTTTATTTTCTTCTTATAAAAGAGAAATAATACTGAAGATAAGGTTTCAAACATATTAAAATTAAGAATAAGCAACAAAAAATTATAACTACTAATCCAAATCCTTCTATCGTCAATTACGAGTTCTGTCACTTAAAAAAAATGTTGTAATTACAACAGTTTGTTGTTTCAAGACAAAGTGGATAAGGGCCGAGAATTATTCATAATATTATTTTCAATGTTCACACAATATTAACGAAGCTCTAAATTCGGAAATTGTTCTTGAAATATTTTACAATATGACATCATTTCTCTGATTTGTATCTGTTCAAATAATAAAACACGAATTAATTAAACATTTAATAATAATGATAATTTGTATCTAGTAAAAACTCAATTTAGTCCGCGTAAAATGTCAATTTGTTGGGATATATTTCGATTAGTCATTATCTTACAGTTTTTGTATTTATGTGTGCTGGAGCTAATATACAAATATAATATAACTAATGCTAAATATAAATGAGGCTAGGTTTTATCTCGTGTAGAAAAATGCTTGCTTATAGAGAAGTTTTACACTTGTTGCACATGAGAGATATTTAAAGGTTTTATGTATTTCGATATTTAAAGGTTTTACAAAGGTTTTTTTTCCTTCTGCAAAAATCCTACTGGGAGGTAGATTAAAAATTCTTTCTTCTTTGAATTTCACTTTTTTTTTTTATTAAAATGTCACATAAAACAGTAAATTAAATAATACCTGAAATAACACTATAACAAGGATAAAATTCGTAAATAGTTAAAGCAATTTCGCAAGAACTTTTCGTGTTAAAATATACTAAAGTTATGCAAAGAATCTTTACTCATGGTCCGGAAATAGTTTATTCGAACAAATTGAACATGATATTCCATTCTTTGTTTGTCCTAAGGAAATTAATATTTACTCGCAGTGAAACACAAATTACATGGAAGTGATTATGTTAGTATTTTATAAATTAACAAATTTTTTCTGATATTTTATTTAAATGTATATTTTTAACGTAAAAGCAAAAAAAAGTCGAAACTAAGCCTTTGTCTGCTTCCTTTTAATCATTATGAAGTGAAAAAGAAACTGAGACATAATTTTAAAAACTGTAGGATCTCATTCAGGTACAAAATTATATATCAATTTACATTTATTAATTAAAATTACTTAAATTTCTGTTAGAAATACGCGAATTAGCATATACCCTCTTCGAATTTAACAATATTTTAAATGTAGCCAAATAACAACAACAAAAAACTATTTAAAATGTTATAGTGAAAATTATGTAACTTACTTACAGTACCCCTTATTTGGGAGTTGATTAAAGTCTGAATATTTTTTGAATACAATTTTTGATCAAATTTTACTTGATATTATCGAGTGACTAAAACACAGGATTATTTCATTAACTTGAATAAGTTTTTTTAAAAAAACTGTTCCCAAGCAGACTTTCCATTGAATTTTATTAAAATATAATAATTAAAAATTTTAGATATTTATTTTTTTAAATTTTTAAAATTTGTTTTTCCCTCTATTTTATGTTTAGTTTTTGAATTATCCTTTTTATCTTATTTTCCCATTTTGTTAAAAAAAACTCTTCTGCTTTAGTACACTTTCTCCTTGATAGAAGGCATTGCTACATTACTGGTATTAACTTGCGACGAAAAATCTTGTTTTGTAAGGGTTAAATTCGTGCGTTGTTGTTATGCATGATGTCTCATGTAAGTCTTTTAATCTGCTTGATTAATTTTGGATCGTTCCTTCTTTGTTTTTATTGGTAACAGTTATCTCTGTGTCTCTATATTTACGGCCTATAGATATATAGAGTTACATCTCTGTGTCTATATTTTTGCTTGATTTTTCCTGTTGATATGAAGGGTCTCCTTTCTCTCTCTCTCTCTCTCTCTCTTTTTTTTAATTTACGGAGCTACTATTTTGGCCTATAACATTTGTCTGTTAGGACTGTTGGTCCTGTGACCAGCTCATCTGTCAAACCTAATTTCAGAATTTATATTAATGCTATATTTTATTTCTATTTGATTTTCTCTCCTTCGTTTTCATTGTTTTTCGTGCCTTGGTTTGTACTTAATCGTGATTTGAATTTTTATCTTCTTACTATTTTTATTTAGTACTTTTTTTATGTAATTGATCTCTTTCTTAATTGTTTTGTTGGGTAGTATTTCTTTTTATTGGTTTTTGCAATTATATATATATAAAAAAATTTCTCGTTTTTCCTATATTTTTTCTATGGTCTAACAAATTATTTGTAAATTTTCTTATGAATTTTAAAGAATTCCGTCTATGTCTTAATTATTTTAATTATTTCTCTTCTGTAATAATTTTAATTAATTATTCTAATTATTTTGTTGTATTATCGAAATGTTACACACACACACACATATGTGTGTGTGCGTGCGTGTGTGTGTGCGTGCGTGTGTGTGTGTGCGTGAGTGCGTGCGTGCGTGTGTGTGTATGTATACATTTATACATACATATATATATAAGCAAATAATAAATTACCAATCTATAGCAGAAACAAATTTAAATGTAATATTATAACTTTGATAGAAACATACATAGCAGAAAACAAGAGTACAAGACAACAAAGTCAAAATAAGGTGAAAAATGTTATCTATTAAAAAGACAATAAAATCCAAAAAAGAAAGGAAAAGGAAAGATTGTTATTTAAAATGCTGCTTTTTTTGGACAGATATGCGTGAATATACATGCATTATGGATTCAACCATCCAATTCAGCATAATTATTTTATTATATAACGTTAACAACCAAAATCTGAACTGAAGTCCAAATTCCAAAAAAATTAATTAAATTGAAGAAGAAAAAGTAGAAAACAAACAAAAATTATCACAATTCACTTTCCATATTAAAAAAAAACTATTAAACTTCAAATGTTCATTCTATTTTCGTGAAATATAAATAGATCCATAAAACTTTTACCTACCACGTTCCCCCCCACACACACACAAATTTCAAGCATGGCTATGTAATACAAATTTAACCCGACTTTTCTACTTGCTTGCTTGCTTGAATGGTTTTATAGAATAAAGATCACAGATGCAAAGCTTCTGATGTTGAGCTCTTCACGATTTCCTCTTCAGTAACCTCGGGAACTTCAAAGTAATTTTAATTACATAAAATAACAATTTCATCCCAACCCTAATGAAAAGTGATTAGGTAACTTAGATGAACATAAGAAATGTGTGAATTGATCAGAAATAGTAATATGTCAATGAAATAGAATTGAAAGAGATTAAAAGGAAATATATGATAACGACAGGCCGATAAATATTTGGAAATTGGATTGAAACATCGTAATTAATATTTTGGATTGAAGTGATTCTTGATTGAGAAGTAAGATACGAAGCTATTACTGGTGAAAAATGTTTGAATCAGAACGAATGAATTGGCAAGCTAAAACTTGTTGATCATAATCTAGGATTGACGAGTTAAGTGGGATTCGAGAGAGAGCAACCTCTTATTTATTTTTTAGTAAATTTTTCAGTTGGATTCTAGTAAATTATTGACAATTGAATAAGTCTGAAAGATGAAGGTAAAATTAAATAATGAAGGAAGGACGTTACAAGTTTTTATGCCATCATTTAAAGGTAGTGTATTCATTTTGGTAAATATTGTATTTTGATTAACTTCTTACAAGTTTTGCAACATTTTATTTCTTCATTTGTGTATATAAAACTAGACATGCAAAAATAAATTAGAATGTTTATTTCTTTTTTATTTTAATTCTGACCTCTAAATTTTTTTTTTAAGTATTGTTGTTTTTTCTAATAACTTTTAATTACACATATACTTTAATATATATATATATATATATATAATCAAGTTACTCACATTAATTACGTCTCAAGAAATAGCTACATCATTCATTAAATATAATATTGAAAGGATTTTCTAGAAAATCCCCCACTGGAGTTTAAATTAGATAGAAGGTGAGTAATTCCTCAATCACATTTTTCTCAATAAGGTTACTGAACTCGCTCAATTTCGTTGCTTCATTAATCAACGTCAGCTATTTCTGATGGAAATAAAAATCTATAGTTACACAAGAAACAATATTAGATAAATAGCGTTAGAAACGGACTAGACGCTGAATTTTATGATACTGTTCAACATCTTTATATTCACAAAGAGACATTTTTCTTCTGAAGTGTGTTCCTAACTGTTCCATAATTCAGAACGTCACTCTTAAATTGTAACATAGAGTAGTTTCTGAAGTGTTTATTTATGTATTTATGTGAGACATTAAATCTTACAAGATGTAAGAATCTTAGTTTACAACATGGTATAGAAATTATCAAAGAATTGTTTAAACTTTCATAATAATTTTTAGTGTATGCTTATACTTATTATTTTAAGCCTTAACTGAATTAGAAAAACGTTCTTTACTATTTTAAATATTTTTCAGAATATTCCTTTTCGACGAACTGTTTCAAATGATCTTTTTTTATGAAAACTCTGCTTGGACTATTTGTAGCGTTTTAGATTTAAAAACATAATTGCAGTTGTAAAAAGTTCCATCTTTTATAATTTAGTTAAAGTTACAACATAATATAAGATACTCACAATTTTCAGTGTTTTTTAATTTGTTTACGTATGTAAATAAATTGAAATGTTCGTGATATTAATCCGGAAGAGAATCCGTAGAAAAGCTGCTTGTTGAGAAAATCTCTCAATTAATAGAAATATACATACTGCATTTTTTCAAAACATTTTCATAATTTTTCTCAAAAACCGCGTTTTGTAAATTATTTAACTACAAAATTTAAATTTAACTTCCATCAAGTGATTTTTATATAATGTAAAGTAATAACTAGTGTGTTGACAATTTAAAAAAAAACATTAAAATAAATAGAACTAAGAATATGAAGAATGAATTTTTAAAAGAAAAAAAAAGATATTGCCAAACAATGAACGAGACTTCAAAACTGCTTAATTTGGAATAAAAGGATATTTCCCTTTGCAAAATATCTACAATAAGAAAATAATATGAATAAATTGAATAAAATTAAAAGACCAAAATAATAAGTTATAATTTTATTACTTAAATAATGGTTTATAAATTTATCTTCAAAGCTTACAAGAATAAAGAATCTTTATGACATTATATTAAGTACAGAAATAGGAACACACTTGGATATAAAAAGGTAATTTTAAGGATACGATTTTTAAGAACATCAAAATATTCTCAGCAAAACAAATTGCTAAAAAGTCGCAAGTAAGATTAAAGTGAGTGTAAAAAGCATTTGTACATCGATAAATATTATCTAAAGAAACTTCGCTGTCAAAAATACACAGTTAAATTATAAAATAAGCCTTTAGAAATATGCATAATAGAATATGATTTTCCATATCTTCATATGAAATTTACATGAAAAAATTGTCTTAAAAATTATACACTGCTTAAACATAAATAACGCATAATCTTGTGGTGTAAGAAATATTCGAAAAGTGCACATATTTTCAAATGTTTAGCTAGAATTTTATAATCAATACCATGTAGGATATCCTTTAGGTTGAATAATTGAACTGAACTTTCTTTGCACAAATTCAACCAAATTTAATGTCAATGAACTAAAAATGTAGTTCCATTCTTGTGTTTAAGAGCGTATATCAAGTCATGTTATTAATGGATCAAGAATTTCCCAAACATGTTCACTGGATTGATGTCTGGGGACTGAAGAAGAAATTTCATAAATTTAAGAGAGCTAATATAAGATCCAAAGTAACGTATTTAAGATTGTAATGCTTGAGATCATTATCATGAATAAAATTGTAATCACCTACAGGATCCATTTTTGCCTTCTTAGACTATAAATTGTTTTCAAAATGTATACGTAAAGCTGATGGTTCCATTGATTAGGACTAAATTTCTGATTCCCAAGGCATTCATGCAACTCTAAACGAGTACGCTCTTATCTTGATTCTTCATTCTTGTCAGTATATTCCTTAATGCATATCTGTTGTTTCACTTTCTCCACATATTTCGTCTACTATTCGATCCACAAAAACGTTACACCTACTTTCGTCAGAGAAAAAAAAAAAAACTTTTTTTCCAGAATTCTGAGATTTTATTCACGTCTTAAACGCGAAAGATAATCGCAACTTCCAATTCATTTGATTCACAAAGAATTTTTTTTTTCGCGCAGCATGGTCATGGTAACCTACCTTATTGCCTACATGCATTTCGAAGTGTACTTTACAAATATGGCTATTCCTCTGAGTTTTTATTATCCTGATTATTATTATTCTGCTTAAAGCTTAGAAGTACTTATTTTTTGATTTTTATTTCCTCAACGAATGGACAAGAAATCACCTGTTGATAGAGGTAAGTAAAAATAGTCATCCCGGATAAAGAATGTTATGTAGTATTTTTGATGCCATAAACTTCCAAACAATAAACTGCACCATAGAACGTTGTCTATTAACTAATAATGAAATTTCATCACATGGTTTACTGTCTTTACCAAGCTTTATAATCTGTTCTCTTTCAAAATAACAGTTTCTTCAGACTTACGACTCATATCGAAAATTCTGCGCGCACATCGCGTTGTCTATTAAATTTAATCATATTAAATATCATCGTACACATGCCTCATTATGAGTGTTGCGACTTATCAACAAATAACTCACTGATCCAATAACAAAACATTTATAAAGATTTGTATTTATTTCAGTGTACGGGTGTTTTTACACGCCTCAAAATCATAAGGCTTTAACTTTCTGTATATTTGAAAAACAACTAAAAATTTATACGGTTTTTTTTGCATTACATTCATGTTTTTAAAACAGTGTATTATTAGATGTTACTCTATTTGAATTAATTTTATTCAAATTAACATTCTAAATCCATAACGTCTTTCGCAAAAATTCTCTTGGACGAATACTTTCAACACTCGCCGTATTTTGTCCAATCAAAAAAGTAGGGTAACCACTTTCCTTTCAATTATCAAGTTCTTCCTTTTAGTGCGAGAGAAGATCCTATTAACGTATAATACGTAGGAGGAATACTGTTAATTACATTTCATTAGCCGTGTGAAAGTTTTCAAATTATTCTCGTAACTTCGTAAGAATCTCATCGACTCCCTGTAAGTTTCTGCCAAATCAAAAGTTTACTTGATGTAGCCATTACACCTCTCAATTTTGAGACATGTTCAAAAGACGAAGTCGACATCTGAGTTGGGACTTAATTCTACACATCAAAGACTTGAGCTCCTACAAATTAAACAATCCTCGATCCTTGCTGCACAACGGTCTTTGGATTTACTTGAACCAAACTCGCTATTTACTGGTTACGGATGTGTTATTTTATCAGCAAAGGTGTCTCGATTCCTTCAGTAAGTTGTTAACGTCTTTAATTAAGCATTCGATTCCGAAATACAGTAAACATAAGCTTACCACCTTGGCCCATTCTTCGTGGTTCTGATTAATGTATATATTATTCAATAACAGGTTATCCTCTGTAGTCTAACCATAACTCCAAATGTATGTACTGACTAGTAGGACACGACGCACGCTATTTACCATTACTTTAATTTCTCTGATGTCATCAGCTCAGTCAACTCTTAACTCTATATCAGATTTATGAAAGGGGTGAAATTTGTTCCTTCACTCATTATTATAAGTCCTTCTTTTGTGTTTTATTATTGTTTCATATAACTTGAAGCCTAACATCATATTGTTTATGATGAGTTAGAGCTTTAATTCAACATGACAGAATTTTCTATGTATTTGCGTCCTTCAGAAACTAAGAACACGCATAATTTAAAAGAATGAATAACTGAATAAGCTCAGTAATCATGTCTATAGTATCTGAAGCTCTTTTTAAACCTACAAATAATTCTTGTCTATACTAAGAAATTTTCAAATAGACGGTAATAACATAATTTAATTAAACAGTTGTAAGTCATTTGTACTTATTTATTTTTAGAAATACAGCCAGAATTGAAAATACTTTTCCCACTTACCTTTGTGATAATAATAAACAAACCGGGGTAGAATTTATCAGTTTTTTGAGAAACAAAATTGCAAAATCATAAGTTTGATTTTGCATGAAGTTATATTTTACCTCAATCCAGTTATTTATTATCAGTTATTTCAAGTATTTTCTAGAGCCGTGAAAAAAAAGAAAAAAAATACACGTATGAATCAATATAGTAAGCATTTTTCGTATGCTGATCAGCTTGTTTAAAATGAATTTTAAAACTTTTTCCTCAAACTTTTATTTCTGTAGACTTTTTCACAGTTTTTTTCCCTTTAACATACTCTCTTAGCAATATGATAAATACGAATTTCCTTCAGAGTCTGAAAAAAGAAAGGACGTGTTTGATTAAAAGGAGAGGTTGGTTTTAATTAACGTTGCACAAGAAACAACACAAGGACTATTGGTGACGGACCTCGTAAATA
The DNA here is from genome assembly GCA_019974015.1 of Nephila pilipes. Classification (NCBI taxonomy): domain Eukaryota; kingdom Metazoa; phylum Arthropoda; class Arachnida; order Araneae; family Nephilidae; genus Nephila; species Nephila pilipes. The sequence continues at coordinate 607,456 of BMAW01120756.1, read as the reverse complement.
TGAACCTCGGTCAAGTGACGAGGACGACACCTGACCTGGAAACCCCTCTCCTAACTTCCACACCACGCCAAAATTAAAAAAAAGCGAAAATTGGAATTAAATAGTAGGATTTTCTTGCATGTTCAAAATATAATTTACTTTTTAAGTAAAGTAAAGAATCTATTGTTTAAAAAATAAATCAAGTGGTATAAAATCAATTACTGTTTTGCTATTATTGAAAATATTATGAATGCAACTGCACATATTTCATATAAGAGGATTGGCAAATTATCACTACCGAGACAAATTTGATATACAGCAGTACCTCTTGCAAGGAAAGCTTCTACTTAAGGGACAATTCTGTTGGTTCCATCCCTTTGAATAGTGTATGTATTTACCTCTTCATACGAAACATCTCAATTCAAGGGACTAAATGTCTGGTCCAGTGGATGTCTCTTATTAGGAGGTACTACAGGCCATTTTGATTTCATGGATGTCAAGTTAATTCTATTGAATTCCTACTTCCGTTTTCAAATCTATACTTTTTTTTTTATATCTATTTGAATGCAATAAAGTGCATTCATAAGCGCAAAAAAAATTGTGAAGGTTTCTGTGGAATTACATTTTTCCTCGGATTATTAAAATATATATTTACTCTTATTTTAATTATTCGTTTTGAGTTTTCCAATCTTTAAAAAATAATCTAAAAAAGTTTAAAAAATTGGAGATAAAATGTAATTTTGCAGAAACCTTCATTATTTTTCGCTCTTTCGAAAGCACTTTATTGAATTCAAATAGAAATAATAGTAAAGCTTTGAGAGTGGCAATAGAAATTCCATAGAATTAACATAACGTTCACAAAGTCAAAATCGCTGGCTAGACGGGAAAATAATTTATCAATTAGGTAGAAATTAATTGAGTGACACTTTCACATTATTCATTGTAATCAGATTTTCTAAGATTTGCAAATGTTTTACATTATTTTTCATATCAAATAAGCATTAAAAGCCTAAAAATAATGCTTTTAAAAATCAGCAAACAGTTTGCCAGATCCCCTTAGATGAGGTTACGAAGCAGAGCCCTTTGATTCGTGGTGCCATTTAGAGTAGGAAGTTGTTACAAATGTAGAAATCCTTCATATATATTGTAGCATCTTATAACACATAAATTTAATCATTTATTTTTAAGCTCAATGCTGTTAATTGTTTTATTTCATAGGCAATACTTTTTTTCAGGTAAATTCAGTATATCAAATACTTTTTTCAAAAAAACCTCAATGTAAGGATTTGATTTTTTTAATTGATGTTTTTCCTTTGTTAGCAATTATTTTAATCCTTGCTCATTTGAATATGTTCCGAAATAAATGTGGGCATATTAAATGGACACTAGAATGAGTTGACCCCCTATTATCCGTTTTTATGCTCACCCGAAAGAAATATAAGTGGAATAATTGCATGGCATCTAAGGGAGGGTGTCAGGCAATACTTATTTATTATATATGTCTTATATGTTCATTGCATATGAGAATATATTTTTTTAAATTAAAATATAAAGTGTTACAGGTAAGACATTTCTTCTAGATGAAACTTTTTAATGAAGAAGACGTAAAATGCATGATCCGAGTTGTATTCGAAATTTATTCTTGGTTTGATTTCTTTTCCTAAATATTTAATTTTGTTATAATATATAAAGGACTTTTTTTTTACTATGATTTTCTTTTAATATCAGCGAAATGGATTCATTACTTTAATATTTTATGTAAATAATTTTTGAATTAATTTATCACTTACCTATTCCCCGCTCCACCTTTTTTTTTTTTTTTTTAATTTATTTTATAGAGGAATAGGTACTAAAATTAAAAACCAATTTTTGATCATCAGATGGTTCCTCTGTAAAAGTTTTTTTTTCCATGTTTGAATTTTTGTGACTTTTTGGTTTATTTTCAGTTCAGTATTGAGGAATGAGCAAGGCCAGTAGAACTTAACATTCTGTACCAAATGCAAAACAGCTTTTTTATGCTGCTGAACATATAACAGAAACTTTACTGTACAAATTACATTCTTAAACTGGGATATCCTGGAAGCTATTGAAGTATTTTTGAATAATATGGGAAGTTGAAACTACAGCTATAAATTATTTTGCATAAAAGCAGGAAGTTTTTCATAAGAAATATTTCATCTTGCTTCTGACATTTTCCCAGCACTTTATTTAATCATTTTTTTTTTAAGTTAAAAGGTAATTATACAGTAAAAGAAATAATTCGCTTACCAGAAATAGAACAGATGTGTCAATGATTTACAGCCATGTTTGGCGAATTTCTGAATCGGGCTTAAACGTCGTTTTAAAAAATGATTGCCAATACGAACCCCCCTATAAATCCTGTTTTCAAAATGGTGGGCTGATTGAAAACTGAAAGAAATCAAAAAATTTAAGAACTCCCGAGATAGAGGAAAATATATAAAATAAACTTTCCACAGTTTCAAAAATATTGACCTCTGGGAATTTTCAATAAATCTTCCATTTTTAAAACAAAATTTTGTATGAAATTTTTCAGGGATCAGTATTTCAAAATTCGTCAAGATCGCCGAACTGAACGAGTAGCATTCAAATGAGGCAATCGCTCATAAAAGGTCCTAAAATTCTGGCTATGTCATATTGTGTGGCTTAAATAAATCTTATTAATAGTGTTGTGTGCAGCTTTTATTCATCCGCTACACACAAAAAAAAGTTTTATATCTCTTATATTGATTGTACTTTTTAAAAAATTTCTTTCCTTACATTAGTTTCGATCTTCCCTACGTAAAAAAGCTCTAACATTAATTACATCGATTATATTGATTGTATTTAAAGAAGTACATTCTTTGTATCAATTTCACGCATGTTTTTCTTTTTAAAAAATTTTACAAGAGTCTCAGGAAAATATTTTATATAAATACCGTTAATTGAAATGCTTAACTGATTTATACACTAGTGGGAAAGAGGTATATTACATATACTCGAAAGGAAACTTACTAATATTCCATTTTGTGTAGAAATAACAGTTTTTTTTCTTTCAAACAATTGGTAATTATAAATGCTATGAAATCCTGTTATTTAATCGTAATGGAAGGCCGTTGACCTATTTTATTGAACAGACTAGAATAAAAAAATAATTGACTAAATTTCTACAAATCATGTAACACAGAGAGGCTAGGCGATGCACATATTTTTATCTCTTACTTATGTTTCTGATTAAGTTTTGCTTTTACGAATAGTAATATACCGTCGGAAAATTTTAGTTCAAAAAGAGTGTCATGGGCTTAAAAAGTTGGGAATCATTCGTGCGCAATGGAGGCCAAACATAGTGCCTTTAAAACTGGCTAAACAGAAAATCCTTTCTGATAAATTATGAAGGTTGGCAAATAAAATTTTTGTATCTCAAATATCAAACGGTAAATTTTCTCCTGTGCATCTCAATAGTCATTGTATAATAAATCTAAAAATACTGGAAGAAAACAAAAGCAATGTCATGAATATATTTCATACTTTAAACATAAGTGGACTATTTGATGAAATAGTGAACCATAGTATCCGAGATTATTATATATTAGTTACGGATGCCTTAAAAAACAAAACATAATATCTGTTGTAAGGCACTGAAGTGAACTGAACGATAATAGGCAATATATTTTTGAAATTCGTTAAAGAGAGGACGATGGCTAGCGAGGAGAAAAGGAAAACGCAGCGAGGGGAGGGCATTTTGCAGGGTTACAAAGCCAACCATTTCTCTCGCCAATATCAGCGACACTTTTGAATACGATGCCAAATGTTTCATTTCTTCTCTAGATATGAACCTAGTCGCACCGAACACTTATTCTTATAGATACTTATTCTTATAGATATTGGATAACTCAAAAAAATTATACTCGAGAAAATTAACACTTTTTTTAAATCATGAATCAAATATCTATTGCAAATATATTTCAAATAAATAAATAAACTTATTTAATCAATCTTTTTATATTTATTTAAATAGAGGCAATGTTAAGTAATACGATTTAGAACCAAAAGCTTTAAAAAAGTAATAATCTGAAATGCTTGTTTATGCAGTAAATTTTGTGTTTCTTACAAAATACGAAGTTCGATTACTTAATTTTAAATTTATTGATAATAAATATTTAACGATATTTTTTTTCATTTTAATCAAAACTTGTTTTGATCATTACTGTTTCGGACATCAGTTAAAACTTAAATAAATCATTACGTGATCTCATTAAAATGCTTGCTTTATTATTAAATCATATGAGAGAGTTTTAAGGACAGCTATCAAACTAATAAATTTTTTTTCATAAGGAATAAGTAAAATATTGGATTTGAGAAACGTTAGCCATTGCTTTCGTTTCAAAAATAAGTTTTGACTTATGTTGAAGCATTTATTTTAAAAAATTATTTATATTTTATAGCTAAACATAAAATAATAAAATAACAAAAATAGCAAATTCCAAATAACAAAAAATTAATTCCACGAATCGCTTGAAAGTACGTATTACAAAAGGTAGCATAGGTTATTTCATTGTTTTAAATTTCCAAATGTTTTGTTAATTAAATGCCTCTTGTACTCGAATGTTAGGTCAGATAAAGAATTTTAACCACTTTCTAGTTATACATGCAGTTAAATGTCTTTTTTCCTCTCAATTTATTGTTGACATTACATTAAACTGCAAAACAACAAAAAAGATGCTTTCAAATGTATATCACTTATTTAAATATAATTTTTATTGTTATTTACATGCATATTCTTACTTTTTTTCGATAAGTGATTCAAATTTCTTTTTGTAAAGTAATTCAGTTTGTATTCTTAAGTGATAATTTAAGATTTAATTTAATACTATATAAGAGATTTTATAAATAGATTTAATTATATATTGCCTGCATTATAGTTTTTGATTATATGAAATGAAGTACTGCGTTATGCCTAATGTTTAACAAGTCCTTTTTTGAAAGCTAAAAAATTTACAAATTAAAATGGCAAGAACTGTAGATTCTGCCTTATTGTTAATTTTTCCTTGGAAATATATAAATTACAGAATTCAACATAAATTATTTTATTTAAATGCGTCTCTAATGAAAAGGAAAAAAAATGGGGTTTTTTTATCGTAAAATGTTTTAAATGGAATGAAAGCATTTCGTTAATATGAAAGGAACAATAATTAATATAATTTCTAGTAACATTTTTCATATTTATACTGATCTATTTATACTTTAAAATATAAAGCATGTGTTTTACCTGAAAATAAAAGCAATAACTATTTTGTTGTTGTTGAGCATTGTATAACTTCTTTTTAGGTAGTTATTAAATCAAAAGCGAATGATGCTCGAGTCAAATTATACGACTTGGTCTTTAAAAATGATTTATGTTCATCTTTTATGCGTATCAACACAGAAATTATATTCACATGTTGTTTTATAAATTTCAACTATAGAAATAGTCTAAAGAAGAAATGAATTTGGTTTTACTTTTTCAGATGGTATTTCCGACAACTTTCAAATAAGTCTTATGTTAAAATATTTATTCCAATTACTTTAAATATCTAACATAAATTATAACAATATAAATTTTTAATACTGATGTATCTCATTCAATATGATCATCTGTATAATTAATTGGTCTTCATACACACTCAACTAAAATTTCAAATCGCATTTAAAGGGATGTCACACGATTTTTTAATTAAAAAAAAAGTTTTTTTTTTTTTTTGAAGGGGGGGGGTATTTTTTCTTATATTCTGATGCGAAATCCTCTAACTTTAAACATTTGCTTATCTAAACTCTAAAAGGCTCCAACACTCGATATTCGAGTAAAGTGAAGAGAGTAAAAAATTTCCTCCTAAATACCCATACAGAAGTATTCGATTTTAGCAGTTTTGTAATAAATGTCACTAGAAGAACTTTTTTAATGTTTAAAATATATATATATTGCATTGTTCTCTCCGACAGTGACACTCTAAAAAATTTTTGATTCAAATTAATAATTCCCACTATATAAGTATATAAAAAAAATTTGTGTCACAACACATAACTGAAATTAAATGAATTAGTTGAATCTACGTAAACAAAAAAGTTGATGAAAGTAATAAAATTGTGTAGTAATAATATATTGTAATTGTGAAAGTAATAATATTGTTCAGTGCAATACATTGCAAAGAACAAATTTCACCACCAAAGATATCTGTTCTTTTCCAAGTAATAGATAGAGTTGTCTGGAACACTCACAAGCAATTCATGAAACAAAGTTTCACCATTTACTGGAATTAACACGGATTTTATGATTTTATATAAACATGCATTACATTAAAAATTATGTTACATTGTATTATTTAAATTTAGGAAAACTTTGGTTTTAACTTATTATATTGACAAAAAGCACTTTTTTTTTTTTATAAAACCTACCAGTAAATATTAATTTCATAAGCTTGCATAGACAAATAACCCTGAAAGGGTG
>BMAW01120756.1:570554-595996 GCA_019974015.1 Nephila pilipes | reverse complement strand
TATTTCTAATTCTACGTTGGTTATATCCCATTGTCGTAAATTTCAAAAGTATTGAAAATCTTCACGTAACAACAAAGACTTAAACAAGTTTAAAATTTATCTTGAAATCTTAAAATAATTGTTCGTGCTTGAATTGATGTAATATCTTTTCCTTGGTGACGTGTTTGAATATCATTGAACTTTGCAAATACATCGACCAAATAAGAAACTATGTTTTTATTTTTTTGCATTTCGTCACTTAAGACTCGATTTATTTCATTAAGAAATTCTGTAACTGTGTAAAAAATTCAACAATTTTTTGTAAACATGCACCTCTTGACAACTATCATATTTTAGTGTTTAATTATAATTGGTTTGATAGTTCATCATTTTCCTCGCAAAGCTTATCAAACAGTCGTGATTTAAGAAGTCGCGTTCTAAATTGGGTCATCTTGTAACAAAATGGAATAAGAATCGTTTCTCACAAGTCTGAGAATGAGAACCCATCACGAAACACGCAAACTTTAAACGGTAAAAAAAGATAATTTTTCAGAAAAATATACAAGAATGAGAAATTAAATAAGCTATAATCTATTATAAAAACTTTATTTACTACATTGTAATTACAAATTGTATTCCAAACGAAAATTGTATATACTGCTTTGCTGTCAATAAATTTCCAATAGAATAGCATTGGAATTCATTCATCGATCCCTAATTATACTATATCGACCCTGGGGGTTGATATCGACCACTTTGACGACCCCTGTTTTACATGTTCCATAAATTCATTTCATCGAATTTTCACACACAGTAATCTTATTACTTTATAAATATTTCTTCATTATATTCTAATATTAGTACAATAGCTAAAAAGAAAATGAAAGTTAAGGAATAATGAATCGTTTAGCGTTTTTATTTGATAACCAAGTATACTATTATTTAATATCACAGCTACTATATAAATAATATGCACGATTATATCTATATAATCAATGATTATTATTTTTTTACCTCATATGTATGTTTTTAATTTGAAAAAACAACAGATAAATAACAGTTTTTAACTTCTTGCATTTTTGAGTAGCAATTATTTGCAATACTTCGAACATTTGTCACGACGTGTTAAGAACTAGTCCCGCCCCCCGTTAAAGAACAGTATGACCAATAATGAAAAGAACAATATAATATTAGAAACCAATTCTTGCTGATAAATCAGCGTGAACAGACACAAAAGTGGAAATAGAACTAATCATTTGAAACTAGTATACTGCTGCAATTGGAAAAATTAAACATTCCGATGGATTTTTAGATTATTAAAAGGAAGGGCATACAGGAATATATACAGAAAGTAGAAAATAATAAGCTAAAAATAGTATTCTTATTTGCACATCAGAAAACATAAATTTTAAAACAAGTTCAGAATTACAGCTTTATTAGCATAGAACGATATAAACGGAAATATTTCTAAAAAAAATTTGTGAAATATTTTCTGTAACGAATTATACTTGTTTGGTTATGTTTAATTGCATCGATAATAAGAAAAATAGCATGTATGAGTGAAAATCTTGCAAAATAGCATGGAAAGTTAGAATAAAAGTACAGTTAAATGGAAACGCCATTTTTATTTGAAGGTAGGTAATGTTTTATTATATTTTTGTAAAAATCTTACAAGGGCAACAGCATTATGGTACTTAGAAAAACAGAGAATTGATTTTGGATAGTCACAGATTGATTAGCAAAAATTTCTTATTGTAAACGAAGTCCATTAATAACTAGTTCTTTTCCATACCTGTCATGTTATAAAACCAATGTTGAGATTGACATCATGCACAACAACAAATAATTTCTTGTGATGGTGGCTCGTATTTTAAACTGATTACTGATTTATTTACTGATTAAATCACTGCCCTGAAAATTCAAAAGTGTGAGAAACATATTACAAAAGAAATTTCTTGCCTTGAATGAATTGGCTTCAAAAAATTAATTAATTAAAGAAGTTACGATACAAATAAATTTGTTATTGTATAATTTCAATCATTTTAAATGTATTCTAGAAACTAAATTAAACTAAGAATTGCTGATAACATGTGCATTCCAGTTTCAAAATGGGACAAATAAATATTTTATTTCCGTTAAAAACAATCCAAAATTAGTTTTCGTATAGTTTATTCTAATCTCTCCAACGTTTGTAAAAACACAGATTGCATCATTCCTGATTTCGCTGGTTGATCAGCAATTCGGTAATTTAAATGCTATACCAACTAGTGCTTTGAATAATATTTTGGATTTTGAATGTTCATTTTAATGAAAAAATTGAATTAGTCAATTTTCTTTTTTTATAATGTTTGGAAATGTGATTTGTGGTTGAAAGTAAAGCAAAACTGCCAGATTACTTAAATATTAAAATAAAGAAGGGGGGGGGAGGAAAGAGGAGATAAACACGTCTTCTTTCTTTCTAACTTTATTTTATTAACGTGGCACTCTTATTTCGAGAATAATTTCAAATATGTAACATCATTATTTTTATAGCCCAATTGTTCTTTTAATTTATTCAAAGTATGTGTATTTATTGGTTATCAAGGAGAAGGGTATTAACATTTCATTTGTCCGAATGTATTCGTAAATGTCGATGTTAATTAGTAAATGTAACATGACTCACATTATTTCATTACATTTTAAGAAAGTTAACAATTTGCTAAAATTTAAGAATAAGCTTTATAAAAATTTTATTATAAAAACTAAAGCAATATACAATTAATTCTAAAATTTAAATGGAAACATAGTATTCGACTAATTTGATTAAATTTCAATACATAAATCATGCGCTTAAAAATTTAATTTTATAACAGAAATTATGTTAATAAATGCATATTTTTAATATGATAAATCTTTTATTATATTGTACTTTTTATAAAGATTCATCTTGTCGTATGAATAAAAAAATGATTCATTGTTAAAGTATCCATACATATTTTTTAAAAGTATATTCATAATACACACTTGTAATTTTTAGTCATTATTAATAAATAAAGCCAGTGAGGGTTATGTACCCCAAAAACAAGTACTCATCTGTATATATTACTAATTCACTTCCTGATTTTACTCAGCTAAAATAAAAAAAAAATGTTTCATCTGTGAAAGGAATCTCATGGATGTATAGATTTTAAGTAAAAGAAGAAGAAAAAAAATTAGAATTTAGCAATGTATTTTTATATTTCAACTCTTCCTTGCGATTAATAAACGCGTAAAAAGCGCTAAATAGCCAAACCAGACAACCAGAAAAATTGTTTTACTCCAGCACCAATGAGCAACAAGTTGTTTTCCTTTGAGTGTACCAACCGGAAATGCCTTTTCGCCCTCTGTTTAACGATGCGCATACAATTCGCACGTTTTGAGGAGTATCGGTCTAATTTTTTTTACGACAATATGTATCTGTGAGATAAAGAACAAGATTATTAATTAAATAGAAACTTGCTAGAAATAAATTAATACATAATTTTTTTTAAAACATAATTACCGATTTCAAATAGTTGTGGAGCAATCATCATTATTATTCTTGTTACAATTGTTAATTTTATTTAAATAATCTATCTTGAACATTTTTATTAGAAATCATGACAAGTTTTAATTGCCTATATTACTTTTTGACTAAGGATATTTTTCGAAGTTGGAAGTATGGGAAAATATTTCGTGAAATTACCCTTTCACATTGGACTGTCAGGAAAAATGTATATACTTCTGCTAAAAGCATTTGTTATTCTCAACCGACAGCAATTTCTCATCCTCATTTGTTAAAAAAGGGAGAAGTAACACCTGGTATTAGTGCAGATATATATAAAAACAGGAGACAACGGTTAATGGAAGTTATTTATAAAAGTACTCACATTAATTCTAAAAGCAAATCAGCTCATTTAATAGTAATACCTTCTGGTTCTGTTGTAATCATGACTGAACATATACCATATTTTTTTCGACAAAACACAGACTTTTTTTATTTATGTGGCTTCCAAGAACCTGATAGTGTATTAGTTATACATTCTTTGTCAGATGAGTCAAATCTGGATTATAGATGTGAACTGTTTATACCTAAACAATCTAAAGACTCCATTCAATGGGAAGGGAAGAAAATGGATTTGCAAACCGTGTCAGACTTTTTAGGCATTGACAGAGCTTCATATATGGAAGATTTAGAGAAATTCTTAGAATTGTTTTCAAAATCACACAGACATTTTACTGTTTGGTATGATTACTTTGGTTCTCCCTTTCGTCTAATACGTGAAAAGATGAATGATTTTTTTGCTGCCTACTCTGGTAGCATGTCTGTTGAATCACCTAAAAGGGTATTGCATGAAATTCGGTTAATTAAGTGTGACGCTGAAGCTGAACTAATGAGAAAAACTTGTAAAATAGCTGCTGAATCAATGAAAGAAGTGATGAGATTTTCACATTCCATGATTTGTGAGTCCCATTTGGAAGCAAAAATGGATTATGAATGCTGCATAAGAGGTGCTAATCATCTGGCTTTCCCTCCTGTGGTTGGTGGAGCAGACAGAGCTAGTACCATTCATTATATTGATAATAACCAGATTATCAATGATGGTGAATTGGTTTTAATGGATGCTGGTAGGAGAATTCTGAGGCATATCCTTTCCTCCCAGTAAATGTATAAATCTTTAACATTAAAGACTGAAATTCATATTAAAAAAAAGTTACAATATAAATAATAAAAAAAAATTCTTTAAATATATTTTAAAATAATCTTATTTAAATCAAAACATTGAAGATATGTATTGGAAGTTTTTTAAATCTTTCAAATTAATTATATTTAATTTTACTATATATAACAAAATTATGTTATGCCAATGATTTACAAGAAATATGACAAAAGGTTATTCTTGGTTTTTTGTAGTATGTTTCCTAATTATTTTCTATCATTACATGATTTACTTAAGGTAACGTGTGCAAAATTTTTTCTTCGATCATAAGTCATGTTATTTAAATTTCTAGTACTTTTCCATTTCTTTGGTGCAAATCTCACCAAACAGACTTTATTGGCGACAACACACATTATACATATGTTCCGCTCGGCATTGATTGTATCATTTTTAGCTACTTTAACGCCTGTGCTGGTGAAATCGAAAAATACGTAACATCCAACTTGAAATCAAAACAATTAATAGATTTAAAAAAAAATAAAATTTTTAATCATTAAAAAACAAATCAATACTTATGAATATATATATATATATAATTTATTCTTTGTATTTATTTCTCCATGGAATGTCATTTTGATTATCATGGACATTTCAAAATTGATCTGTAAATAATGTGCATGTGTTTAAAAGAAAATGGCTTAATCAAAATATATTTTGCAAATTATAGGTTGTGAGTATCATGGTTATACAAGTGATATGACTCGAACTTGGCCAATGAATGGAAGATTTACTAGTGCTCAAAGAGAATTATATGAAGTGGTGTTATCAGTGCAGGAGGACTTGATTAAAATGTGTCAACAGAAGATACCTTTGAACAAATTATTTGACTTTATGTGCATCAAATTGGGAAAAGGTTTGCAAGAATTGGGTATAATTCCTGTATCTGTGACTGAAAAAGACATAGCAGAGGTATGTAAATTTAAAACTATTAATTCTCAAAAAATATTGTTCATAAATTTTGTTTCCTAAACAATAATCATTATTACTATTAACTTAAGCGATATGGTTTATTTTTGTTAGTGTGGTTTTGTTGTAGCCATTGCTTAACTGTTTAGTAATTTCTATTTCTTTTTAACTGTGTCATTTCCTACTCTTCTCAGATAAAGGATTCTTCATGATAACACTTAAAAGTTTTAATTGTTGATTTTAATGAATTCCTCTACCTATAGATATAAGTTTGATGAAGTTATTTGATCTTGGGGACATTTTTAAGCACTTTATTAAACTGTGTCATTTTCTTTTAATGTAACTGAAAAAAAGTGTAAAGAATTGAAATTATATTAAAATTATTTGTACAGAAAAATTACAAAATTTATATTACTACATCACATATCCAATTATTTACACAAATCATTATAAAGACAGTGATCAAATAAATTTCTTGCAAAAAAAATTGATTTTTTTATTTGCTCAGCAAAGTAATGTTATATAAAGATTTTAAATGTTTCAACCAGTAAATCCTTAAAACTGAACAGTTACCAAAAGAAAATTAATCTTTATATCCAGACTGGTGTATATTTACTTGCAAATAAATGTATTACATATATTTGAATATCTGCATCACTAAATTAGAGATGGGGAACTTATGAAACTAGATCAAGTTAAATAATTATAATCCAGTAAAGTAGCGAAAGAAATATTCAAAATGTGTATTATTTTACTCTAAAAAATGGCTTCTTTCCTTAAAAAAGGAGTTTCCTTCCTACTTTCTTGACTTTTTTTAAGAGTCAACGTGGACAAGTAATGAAATTAATCATATGAGGAATTTATCATGCATTATGTTTGTATTAGAGGAAAATTGTGATTATTGCAGATTTCAAAAGGTTAATTTTTCTGTAGCCCAGTTTTCTGTATTTTTATAAAAATTAATCTTTTACGTTTTAATTTTTTTAATTCCAAAGTTACATTAAAAACATAGACTAATAAGAATACATTTATTAACAATGAAAGTATTTTTTCTATAAAATTCCTTTTTGAAAGAACTATGACAAATTGAGGATTATTGATGTTGAACTTAGAAGCAACACGAGGGCTGTTGGCGACTGACCTCATAATTTAGAATCTCGACCAAGAGACAAGGACAACACCTGAGCTGGCACCTTCCTCTACAAATTTCCACTGTACACACATGGGAAGACTTGGGATCTTGACAGATTTAGAATACATCAACCCAACTGTATGGTGTGTCTTTAGCCCACAGCATAACAGAAATGTCAGTCGTGATTTTACGACCATGACCAAAAGTTTACTGCGGCCACAGAACTGTGACAAAAGAAGTAGCAGAAAAAGAAATTATGTTTTAGGAAGTTATATATAGATAACAGTTTTCTCAGACAGATGAAAGTTTAACAAAATTTAACTTTAATGCTTAAGTTTTCATAGTTTAGTAGCATTTTTGTTTATATGAAATAAAAATATTTAGAATTCATTTTATAATTTACTGTGCATTTTTATTTTATTATTTCTTATTGTAAGGAAAGTAAAATCTTCATAATAAAAAAGTGCCAGTCCTAATTTTTCTCACACATTTACAAATTATGCTGTACTATTGAGGTTTTTTTCGATAGGAATGTAAATCTTCTGGATATATTTGGAAATGGATCATTGCATGTTAATTTGTATTATTGCATCTAAAAATAATGTTTTGCTATTTTAAAATAGTTAAGAGTAGTAAAAAAAAAAAATTCAACATTTTTTTGACAATGTATATTTTTATGTCTCTTGCATTAACAAAATCATTTTGCTTTTAATAGGAAACAATTTTTCTATTTGTTAAAACAAACTAGGTGTTGATTAAAGTAGTAAAATTAGTTTGATTATATATATCATTTAATATCTAAGCTAAAATTCCTTTTTTAATCATTCAGGCTGGATACGAGTTATGTCGACACCATGTTAGTCATTATTTGGGGATGGATGTACATGATACCTGTCTAATATCTCGTGGTATTGAACTATTACCAGGGATGGTGGTTACTGTTGAACCCGGTAACATTACCTTTTGCACTTAATTTTAAAATTATAATACAATTTTTTGTCCCTCATTTATTTTCAGATTCATCAAAAAATAAAAAGTGCAATTAAAATTATTGGTGATAAGAATATCAGGAATGTATTGGAAAAAATGCATTATCAGTAATCATGTAATGTTAATACTGAATGTGCAAGTTTATAATTTCTAATTATAAACTCCCTCTTTTAATAGAATACCATAAAGTAATTTTAAAAGGTCAAATTTGTTTGTTTTAACTTTGGTTGTGATATATATTGAATTTATTAACTTTTCCTCATTGAGCAGAATTTTATCCATATATTTGTGCGAATTTTTCAAAAATTGGAGTCAATATTTTTTTTCCCCTTCATTTTTATACTTAATCATAAAATAAAAATTTCAAACAGTTGATTGCAATTTTAAATATCCTAAACAGGTGAAAAACTTTAAAAAATGTTATTTAAAATTATTTAACTGTTACTTTACCATTAAAAGTCTTAAATTTTCTATTATTTGTAATAGTTTGCTAAAAAAAAATACTTGTATAAACATTTTGTGAATATTTATTAAAATGTAGATGAATTTATAATTGATTCTTTTTTCAATCTTTATGTACTTTTGGTTAAAACTAGAAAAACATCTATTTAAAGAATTGATTTACCATTTTTCTCTTTTAAAGAATCATGTTTTAAAATTCAGTATGGCTTTAATTTAATACTAATTTAATTCAGTATGGCTTAAATTTCAAAACTGTCAAATTCAGCAGCAAACTCCAGCAAGATAACCAATAAATGCTCCTATTTCTTGGAGAACAAAATTATAATGCATATAAATTTAAATCATCATTTTGGACTTTTCATAATTAAAACTAAAATATTTTACTTTTTCTTATAAATATAATTTTTTTAAAAAAATTAATTGTATCAATAAACCAACTTTTCATCATCTTAATTAAAATTAAGTATAAATTTTTAGATGAATGTGAATAAAAATTAATCTTACAAACACACAAATTAAGATTTTACTCCTTGTGTGTGAAGAACATTTGCTGTACATTTTATGTGAAGTGGTTATATCTAAGATAACGTATTGTAATATTGTGAATTAGGATTAATAATTTTTTTAAAAAAGATAAAAAATAAAAACTTAATGTCAACAATTGTTTGAGATTCTTACACAAGATTGTTATGCTGTTTTATCATATTAAAAAAATATTCAAAGCTTAGTATTGTATATCAAAGCTTTAAGTAATGTATAGAAATATTTACATTGCACTTTTTCCTTTGTTACTATTCCTTCATCTGCCGTTTTTTGATAATATTACAAATAAATTATTCCATCCTAATTATAATATGTTACAGATGTAATTTATAAGATTAAAAAAAATCATATAAATATTTTGATGCTAATAATAAAATGACATCAGATTTTTTTTAACATTATTAATCCTGGAACTATATGTTCCTACTTATTTTTCATTGATATTTTGTGGTATTTATCTTAAATAAATTTATCTGTTGTATTATTTTTCTGCGATATCTGTTGTTTGCCTTTTTAAAATTTTTAGATTTGAAATCTCAATATAATTGCTGTAGTAATTAAAGATTTTATTTTATTTAAAGAACACTTATTATATACAGGTATCGAAAAAGATGGTTTTGTTATTTTAAAGTATGACATTGTTTTTATAATGAATTTTTTTATAATTGCTTTCTATTATGGTTTTAGCTATTTATTGCTGTTTTGGGCTAATGTTACATTAGTGCAAATACTTTTCAGAATATCCAAGAAATGTAAAAAAAAATTTCCTTACATTTCTTATTAGATAAATTTCGCATCTAATAATTTCAAACAGCATGTTAAAGGTTAATTTTTTTTAATGTAATGTTTTAATTATTAATTCATAATTAGAAGTAATTAACAGATTTTTGCTTAGAAAGATTTCCTTTTAAAATAAAAATATTACTGAATTCATGTCATCTTAAATTGTATATAAATAATAATGCAATTAATTACATTTTGATAGGTGTTTATATTCCAAAAAATAGTAAATGCCCAGAGAGATATAGAGGACTTTGTATTCGAATTGAAGATGATATCTTGATAACTAGAGATGGATATGAAATATTGACTTCTGATTGTCCAAAACATATTGATCAAATTGAAGAACTTTGTAAAAAATCTTGAGTAGTTTTGTTGAATTGTCTTGTAGATTTGTTGAATTGTTTTTGAAATTTTAAAAGTAATACAAAAACAATTTTAGTGGGTTTTTTTTTTTTTTTTCCTTCTTCTTTTTTGATTGTGTAACACTGCAAAATGACATACTGCTTTTAAAAGAATTGATCTGGAGTTCAAAGCATGATAAAATATATGCTTACAGAATTATATTAGACCAGCCAACAACATTTAAGTGATAGTTGTATGGATGCAAAAAAAAAGTTTAATGATTCATTTGTTTCTATTTATATTTCTTTGTAGCTACACCTTTCAAATTCAATACAAATGTATAAAAACTGTTTTCAAAATTTATTAAGATTATTTGCATTTGTTTTTTTCAATTATATATAACAAAAATACAATATTTTACATCATTGCTGAATCAAAATTTAGGAATTTCTCACTGATGAAATTAGTCCAATTAAAAGAAAATTACTTTTTAAAATCTTATGATTTCACAATGCATTGTTATATACAAATTCTCAATAAAAGATTAAATGTTTTCTCTTTAAATATTCATCCATTACAATTTTCACAATTGTATAAAATCCTAAAATACATGTTTAAAATCACATTATAAAACTTTGTTTATGTCAAACATAATTTTTCAAACACAATATTTAAACAGTTATTATATAATATGACATAATCATAAAATAAAAAATTCAAATAGTTGATTACAGTTTGAAACAAGATTAACAATGAAAAAGAAATTGCTTATGTATTTTTAATTCCTTCACAGTAAGTATAGCTTTTAAAAAAAATCCCATAGTATATATTTAAAAATATATCATCTGCACAAATATGTACTTATACAAACAATTTCTAATTATCATAAAATTAAAATAATTTTCTTTTTTATTCTTATAAAATAATTAATACATTCAGTATTTACCTAAAATAGGATAAAAATTTCTTTAAATAAATTTAAGATTTATTATATATAAAATATACAAAAGTAGTATGACAATATGTACAGCATGATTTTATAGCAACTAACTTATTCATATTTTTTAGCTACAATTATGGACTGAAAATGGATTCATTATAACAACAAAAAAAAATGTAGTAATCTGCTTTGTATAAACAGATTCATTTAAAATCTCAATTATTGTGCTTTTATTTGCACAAAACAGTATTATAAGATACTGTAACATTAATTCTTAACCACTTCAATCTCCATTCATATCACATCACCATTCCAGTTCAACTGGATATTTTCCTGTTAGGCATGCTGTACAATGACCAACATATTTTCCATTTGTGACCGAATGCTTTTTCACAGCATATTCTAAATTTTCAACTGTTAAGTAAACCAAGCTGTCTGCTCCTACTTGTCGAGCAAGTTCATCAGCATTACTTTTGTTTGCAATAAGTTCCTCTTTTGTTGGAATGTTGATACCCATATAACAGGGATGGTGTAAGGGAGGTGAAGCTATTCGAATATGAACCTGTCAAATCAAAAAATTTCAATTAAAAAAAACTTTTTTAATGAAACCATATATATTTATTTTATATTCAATATTTTGATATCAATCAAATGCATTAACAAAAATATAAAGTTCACAAGTAAACAAAAAATGTTAATTAAATATCAATGATCTAATAAAAAGTGTATTTTCACTGACAGTTAAAAACCACTACTTGCCTTTAGATTAAAATAAAATTCATTATTTAAACATTTTAACCTTTTTTGCTATTGTATTATTAATTACAAGATAAATTAATTCGAAATATATTCAACCATTCCTAAGCTTATTTATCTCTGACACATCAGTGAATTCTGTCAAAAATATAGGCATGCATAGGAATTTTAAAAAAATGTAATAGCTCTATTTACCTATTATTATAAACCAATTATACTATTATTAGAAACTATTACTTGAAACCAAAATTAAATACACGCATATATATATATATATATATGACAGAATTATAAACTAATGTATATTTTATGGATTAATGTTTAAATAAAAATTTAAGTATGAAAGTGGTTTTTTAAAAGCCAAAATAACATTAAATTTTATTCATAAAAATAAATCATTAATAAATAATTCATATTTTCAGCACTTAGAAACATTTTAAATAAAATTGAGACAATTGATTTTTAATACTACTCCAGAAAAAAGGATACCTTATATGTTTCTTAACTATTAGCTATTTCCTAATTTACAAAGTAAATTATCTTTTCAAATTATTTTAGAAATGTTATATAGGTGTTTAAAAGTTATCTTTTAAGACAGAAATTTTATCTAATGCACTTACTTCCAAAGCTCCTGCTTCTCTTAACATCCTAATGATTGCTGCTATGGTTGTGCCACGAACTATAGAGTCATCAATTAAAACTATCCGCTTATCTTTGAAATTTGCACTTAAAGGTCCAAATTTTTTTAAAACTGCCAACTGTCGTAATCTTGTACTGGGTTGGATAAAACTTCTTCCAACATATCGGTTTTTGCAAAAAACTTCTCTGTATTTAATTCCAGACTAAAAAAAAGAATTAATGTAACTTTTAATTTATTTCTCTTGTGTTTATCGTGATTAAAAAATTCATGCTTTAAAAATTACTATTAAATTATATGAAAAAAATATTTGATACATCTTTTTTTTTATTATATCTACTTATAATTTCATAAATCTAATGCATTACTTTGAAATTTTTTTAATTATATCATAGATATTGTTACAAAAATCTCAATCCAGTGTAAATGTACATTTGAAAACAGTCCAACACTGAGGATAACGACAAATGACTCATTATTCACAAATATTCAGGATTAAACAAACACAGATTAACAGCAGTTGTACAAACTAGAGGTACAACAGGAACAAAGATT
Source organism: Nephila pilipes (assembly GCA_019974015.1). Classification (NCBI taxonomy): domain Eukaryota; kingdom Metazoa; phylum Arthropoda; class Arachnida; order Araneae; family Nephilidae; genus Nephila; species Nephila pilipes. The sequence continues at coordinate 583,253 of BMAW01120756.1, read as the reverse complement.
GCGCTTGAACAGATCAGCAAGACAAATACAAAGCAGCTTTTGTAATAACAATCATAACATTTTCAATAGCATTCAGCTTACTAGTTCATACTACTGACAAATCTCCAAAGTAATATTTTGCACTGACTCCTACAGCTTCCAACAAATACAGGCTGCTTCCCCTCTATCGACAGATTCTTCGGTAGGTCCGCTCAGCCAATGTCGGCCATGTGCGACGTTCCAGAGGGGAAGAAATTCACTAAAATTATATAACTTTCGCCCTAATCAAGTTGTCAACAATATTTCATAATTTACAAGAACATTTTATTGCCAGGGGGAAGGGGTTATTGCTTAAGCTTTCCTTGGTAATTGACGAAATCTCTGTAAATAATTCTCCTTCTTAAGCGAAATGTTACAGGAAAGCATCATCGCAAATAAATTAATAACAATACATGCTCTCAAATATTTTTTTTCTCGCGGTTTTTAATCGTTTCCTTTAAAAGGAAATGCAAAAAAAAATCAGATTAGAGAACAAACGTAGAATTACTTCTTCCGCAAATCCTATAGCAGCCGGTGTTGCTGATTCCGGTACAGCACTGACTACATCAGCTGCAACTGGAGCTTGTTTAGCTAGCTGTCTTCCACATTCCATGCGTGCAGTGTACACCATCTGACCTAAAATAAGTATAGTAAAAAATTCTCTTAATATTAGCAATATTTTATAATTTAAGATTTCAATTCGTATAGGGAAAATTACCACCGAAAACTTTTTTTGTCATCAGGTTTTCAAAAAAAAAAATATGATTGTTTTTCTAAAGTGTGAATCCTTCAAACAAACTTTGCAAAAATAATTCAGTGGATTAAATGTTATCTTACAGGTGTATGATGAGTTATTTGAAGCGACTTCAGAATTTTAAACCATAAGTGGTAATGATAACTTCTTAGATAGTATTTAATTTTCCATAACGTGCACTTAGACTTTGAAGTCCAGTTTAAACTTAATGCATAGCAACTCTTACATGTGACAGTTCTCAATGTCATTGATTCTCTGTGGATAGTTAAAACTTTCAAATATTCCTGTGTCGAAATTTTCGACTTTTTTTAAAAAAATAAATAATTATAAGAGACACTCGATAGTAAAAATTGTTGACAAGCTTATGGCTGATACGAAATCAAAATGTCTGGCAGGTAGAAGCAAATTTTATATACATATGTGTTGTGTGAGAGATATTTTAGCCTTCATATTAGGCATATTTATCTCTGCCAATATTATGTAAACTTACAGGAAAAATAGCATTAAATATACAGGCTTAATATTTACAACATTCTTATCCCAGCGCAACATGACTTCCAACCTGAACTCTTCACATCGAACCTACCGTTCTGAGCTGTTGAATTCATCCAATTCGGATTTAGTAAAGGAAGAATCGCCTGAAATGGTTTTCCTAGGCGTACGAAAGGTGTGTGTCCGAGACTGGTATACATGTTCAATTTACAAATTAATTCAATATCGTGACCTAATAGTCCAATTAATTCGGCATTTTTTAAGTTAAATTCAACGACACCCATAACATACCTAAAAATATTGAAGAAGGAATATCTGCTAGGAGCCATCCTATTTAAAACTTATGTGACCGACATACCGATTCTCTATTGTACGCAGACGATATTAGCGCGAAATGATAATCCAAAAGTAATCATGCAAGTAAAAAAATAGACCAGAAGTACTCCGAATGGAATATTGCTGTGAACATTGGAAAAACGGAGGCTGTTTCTCCAAAAACAGAAAAAGAAAAGAATTGGATATCTACATTACAATATAACAAAATTCTGTAGTTAGATACACCAAATATCTTGGTTTTGCATTTTTAAACAACACCCCATAACGCAATTAAGAAAAATTTTCAAGCCAGCACGGCTAAAGTTTATCCTTTTATCTTTCAAAAATCTACATAAAATATAAGTGATTAACTGCTTATCTCTACTAGGATTCTCCAATTTTCTAACCCGCGTCTATCTAGTTTGCGGCCATGAAGCAAAAACAAATTTATCAGATAAAACTCGATTCCGACACAAATGCTAAATGTTCGCTGGTTCATGATAAATGATCTCAAACTATTCAGATAGTAAAAGCCCTTCCATCAAAACCTTTAAAAATTCACACCCAATAGAACAATAAATCTAGAAACATTTTGTTAGGTGCAACTTGATTTCTTCTTCTATTACTTACAAAAGTTAGTCTTTAACAAAGATTATGATTGAGAATTTTACTCAAAATAATAACTTACTTATAATAACAAACAGTAGAGCTGCGAATACTCAGTTTAGTTAGTTTTTTTTATTAACGTCGCACTAGAAGCAACACGAGGGCTATTGGCGACGGACCTCGTAATTTTGAACCTCGGTCAAGTGACGAGGACGACACCTGAGCTGGCACCCCTCTCCTGACTTCCACATCACACCAACGGGAAGACTTTGAGCCACGACAGATTTAACGTGCATCAGCTCCGGCAACACAGCGAGTCTTTAGCGGCCAAGGATCGAACCCGCGACTGCAATAGATTAGAGAGCGACAAAAACCGCCAGCCACGAATCCGAAACCATGACCACTAGGCTATCGCGGCCTGCGAATACTCAATCCGAGTACAATAAATTTCAGGCGATGGGATCCGAATCGGGAATATACTCTTTGGAGATCACTTCACATCCTATCGCATGCATATTGTGTGCTCATCAATATAGCTACTCGTACTTTTCTAACTCATCTTCTCTTTAATACCTTCAATCTCTATATCAGATAATTTCCAATTCATTCAACTTTTTACATTAGTAATGCCAATTTGCATTAATCGCGGTTCTCTCACAAAGCCAAGTTGCCAATTCAAATAACTTAATAAAGTAGCCCAAAAAATTAAAGGGAAAAGTGTGTGAGAACCGTTTACACATTGATCCTCTCTAGGTGTTGTGCTTGGACAGAGCGACTCGCACAGTATTAATTTAACCACCACAAGATTTATTTCTCTGTATACCGATGTGTGGTGAGAGTGAATTTTGCTGTTCAATAATATTATTTCTTTATTATGAATCCCTCCCCCCTTCAAATTTCGGTATTGAAACGTCACATAATACTTGACCCGAAAGATTTTCTTCAAAGTGATGAACATATCTGCATTGTAAGCATATTTCCCCTTTTCCGAAAATAAGTATACAATTTTTTTTTTAAATTCCAATATTGAGATTATCATATATCTGGTAATACGATTATTGATATAAAGTAACTTAGCAGGCATATTAGGTAGTTCAGCCAGAAAAAGTTTAAAGATCATAAATTTACTTTCTACTTAAAAAATAGAAGAAAAAAAAATTAATAAACAAGTAAAAATAAATGTTAGGCGGCAGTAAAAGAATCTATTTTGAATATGAAGTTTCATTCAGTACCAGTTTGTATGATTTCATATATTTTTTTGAAGCAGTACAAAAAATAAAAAAAAATCAGGAGTTCTATGAATTTGTGAAATAATCTCCTTTCTGTACATTCCTACCCTCATTATGTATTGATCAGATTGTTGCAGTCTTTTTCGATAGTGTCACATCACAGAGGTTTTTTCTAGCAAATTTAGAAAATTATTTTAAACGTACAACCAAATGCTGTTTTTGCGCTTTTCATATACTACAGAATTCATGCAAATAAAGTTAACGAGAAAAATACAATACAATGAAAAATACACACGCATATATATATATATATATATATATATATATATAACAGTATTTTATTCGCTGTCACTTTCAGGTAATAAATACGTGTTTGTGGAAGACAGCAATATCACTGCTGTCATTGTCTTTTTCCTTCTTCTAGTGATATCTTGAACAAGATTAGCACTACACGAGAAGCTATTGGCGACGGACCTCGTAGTTTTTGAATCTCGGTCAAGTGACGAGGACAACACCTGAGTTGGCACCTTCCTCTCCTAACTTCCACACTACGCCAACGGGAGTGATTGAGTGAATGTTAAGTTTATTGGCGCAAGAGCCAGATGCGGCTATGCTGCGCCAAACTAGATTTAACTGTGGTCAAGAAGAGAAGAACGCCAACGGGATAACTTTGAGCCTCTACAGATTTAACGTGTATCAGCCCCGACTATACGGCGGTCTTTAGTGGCATCAAGTCGACAATTACCACTAGGTTGCCGCGGCCACCTCTGTTGGAAGCAAGATGCACATATCGGTTAAAATTTATAAATTAATGTGTGTTTATACGAATATTTTACTTTAAATTTTATTTTCACTAAAATTAAACTTTTCACTTTAAACACCAAATTATTTAAAAAAAAAAAAAACATAAATATGTTTTGTAACATAGAGCCGAAAAATCGTATCAAGCGATTTTGGAAATGTAAAAAGAGTAAAACTAAAAATTTTAAAAGGGAAAGTTTGGGGAGCTACTCCTTGAAATTATTTTCTCAACAAACTTTCATCGATCCTTCGAAAAAGAAGAATCAACCGCGAACTGCCAAGATCTCACCACTGCATCGTGCCACCTGGAATGCTCGCGAGCAGAAAGAAAACCAACGACGCCTTTCCAAACTGAGCAGCGAATTCCCTTTGTGCTCATCATCGAAAACCAGCAGGAGATGGGATTCCGTGAAAAGGCTGGTGAATAGCTTTCATTACACGTATGCGAGCTGCTAGCTTGCAAAGTGAATCGCGTCTTCAGAATTTTGATTGATTGCATTAAAAAATCGAGTAAAAAGATATTTATTTTTCAGTTCGTGCTACATCAAAATCACGTAAAAACAGAATAGAGTGCAATACGATTGATTCTGAATTCCAAAAAATTAAAAAAAATTACCTTCCATAACTGTGTCTGGTCTGGCAAAATATACATATTCAAAAATACACAATGCTGAACTATCATTGTTAGGTCTAGGAACAATGCACACGGATCTAATGCCTTTTCTGGTTATTTCAACAATTTCACCGGGCTCCACTTCTCGTAAAAGTCGACCGGCTACTGAAGGAAATGCACAAGATTCGGAGGAAACGACATAGCCATCACATTCGCTACCATTGTCCGAAAGTCCTAAAATCAAAAGCATAAAAATTAAAATTATATAAACAATTCTTATTGAACTGCTATAACTTACTATCGTTCATTTGTATGAGCAATTGCATTTGGTTTTATTTGAGATATCAACGTGTTCAAAAAATTAATAGCGTTAGACAAAATCTACAAATATGAGTAAACATAAGATTGACTATAGTTATGATAACTTTTTTGCTCGCTAACGTCTTCCGCAAAATCGAGAAAATTGCTCTAAACGGCTAAAAGAAAATACTTATAATTATCTGATCACACATGTGAAATACAATGAATGACAAACACAAAAATACGAAAGCACTTATAATCTGAACATAGAAGTTGACTTAACAATAATTAAATAAAATTACATTTTCCAAAGAAACACATCATGTTTAATTTAGTATACTCTATTTTTTTTTAATCAATCTTGACTGCTTAAGCTCCACTTCTTCCAATTCGCCTTCACATAATCTTAATCTGTTCTGTAAAAGGTGAGAATTCTGAAACCTTCACATATAAACTCGACTATGCCTTATTTCTTCTTAATCGTAAAGTTATGGCATTTTTGAAAATTTTAGAATTTTTTGGAATCTTGGAACGTTCGGAAAGCGTACTTACGCTTACCAGAGAGTGAATTAAACAGGCCATCAAACGAACAAACTGGAAGTGAGGGGAGATTTGAGTCCGAGATTACAACGGAACTGGGAAGAGCTTTTCCTGTTATCAAGAAACGGAAGGATATTGCTTTCAGAGTTCAGCAAACACACACCAGACCAAAAGCCATTCACATTGAGCGCTAGCTCCACACGAGGCAACTGATCATAGTTGTACGTAATGAGATGGTAGAGAAATCAATATTTGAAGAGGGAAGCAATGTTAAGAGCTTGCGAATATTCTTCTCTTTAAAGTTACTCTTATGAAGAAAAAAAGATATTTACAGAGATTTCGTCGAATACCAACGAAAGCTTAAGAAATGTACCTCGCTCTAGGCGGCAAGATGAAGGTTCCCGAAACTGCTGCAATCTTGTCGATATCTCGATTGACGAAAAAGTTTTTCCTTGTGATGTCACACCTGGCTGGATAGCTATAAATACGAAGATATGCAAAGTCTAGGTGAATCTGTAAGTTGCTTGGCAGAGCGAATCTGCCGAGGATAGCCGGAAGTTATCAGATCCCAAATTACTTTGGAGATTATACTGTAATGTATAACATTCTGACTTTTAGTTTTATAGCTCAATTTTGATTGAAAATGGCAACACTTGAAAGAAAAATGTCCACCATTGTCATGTAGATACTGTTGCCTCGATTTCTTCCACACTGAAGAAATACAGATGAATTTCAGCAAGAAAAAAAAAAGCACAATATGTTATTTTGATTGCGATAAATAATTTTAATGCAAAATGTTTAGGATTATGATCAAAGCAAGCAATTTCAAAAAATTTCAAACCAGTTCCTAGGAAAGAGTAAGGAATGTGATTTTCTTTCTTTTTTCATGAAATTCACACATATTCAATACTATCAAATCTATTTGAAAAATATATCTATATCAAATACTTTTTTCTTGACATTCATACAGTTACATTTTCGTAAAATAAAATGTTTTTAAATGAGCATTTGAATTACTTTCCAAAGCATGCTGTTAGTACCCTTAAATATGAGTATGCCGGAGGCAATGGCGTACCAGAAGGGGAGAAGAGGTTGAGAAGTAAGTTTTTAAGTATGTGTGCACCTATATGTAGGTATATAAAAATAAAACTTCATATTTTTGGAGAATAATTACATATAAATGTGCAGTGTTTATTTTGAAATGTTTATATAAGAAGCGTTGATGATATAATTTTAAAGGATATGAAAATATTATTATATATACAGCCATTCACCCGTCCTCATACGGCTGCCTGAATGGTAAATACGCTTTATGTGCATAAAGTGGGTGGATAAGTGTGTGTCAAAATACTGTTACTAACCAAACCACTCTCCCGACTTTTTTTTAAATTTTTTATTTTAATAAAATTTTCTCTCGATTCAAGAAAATGAACTACCAAGAATCAGAGTCGTATACTTATATTTGGCACGTAAGACTTTTTTGATAGTGTATGTTTCGATTGCTTCTTGCAAGAGGAGCTTTTCGAAGTTGTTGATCAAAAGCTATCTTAGATCAACAAAGAGCCAACTAAGACAAAACGGTTTGGCAATCCTTTATGTGGAAATAATGTATCATAAATTAATAAGTTTTGTTTTTTTTTTAAACATATACTTGTGTGCTAGATGACTTTTTTTTTTTTTGGTTTCCAAATCATTTTAACTATTTAATTTAATATATATTAATAACATATATTTGTGATGACATTTTGTACGGTGATAATTTCAACAGGAAGGGGGAAACAGGAAGATTTCCGCTTCGTGTCTCGATACCTATAGGTCCACCACTGGACTGAGGTATAGGGCCCTACGTTTATTTTTAAAAGTTTACTGGAGAACTGCTTAAAGGTCTTTTTTTGGTATGTGTTTCTTTAATAACGGCTTGTTTGTAAACGAATATTTTTCAATACGTAATATTCTTTAGATTATTGACTTTTATATTATAGTAGCTTTTTCAAGCATTCTTACTTTTTAAAACGTTACTGATTACTATTTTTTTAAAGGACATTGTGACCTTTACATCCGGCATACTGATATATTTTTTCCATGCAATATTGTTAGTAAAAAAGTGGGCAAAAATTTATACCATCTTCTGCATTTCCATTTACAAGCTTTTCTCCACTCAGTTGAATTAATTGCTCTTCTAAGATTCAAAGATCATGATAGTATCTATTAGCAACAAGTATGTAACACATAAAATGCAAGCAAAAAAAAAAATACGCACACAAATGCTACAGAAACTCAAGCAAAACATTAACAAGCAATTTAAATATACCAAAGTTGTACAACATAATTAATTTTTACATTGAAGCTGCATAAAATACATGTAAATTAAAATAAAACTCAATTATTAAAAAACTCATAAGTAAAATGAAATTGATCAAAACCATTACATGAAATTCTTTTAAGAAATTTCCTGCCATAATGTTAAGCATATTTTAATAAAATATATTTTTAATCAATATGGTATTTTTTAAAAGCATATACCTATATGGTATTTTTAAAAGAAAAAATAAGTGGATAGATAATAATATATATTTTTTTAAAAAAAATTGTAAGTAAATAAACACATTCAATATTACACATTAATGAAATTTAATTCAACACATAATTTGGACGCAAGATACCAATCAATAAAAAAAATTTAAATTTTTTTATTAAAAAACGATCAAATGAATCGAACATTACTGATCAACTCGTTATTTGCCAAGGTAATAAATCTTCATAATATATTATCACAAAACACTTTATTAAATACATGTAACATACAATAACTAGGGCTAAAACATACACACATAAAATAAATAAAATATTTAAGAAAAAGTAAATAGGTGCGTATACGCAACTTGGGCCAGAAACAACAAGAGTCATTTAGAATTTTAATGAGGTATTTTAGGAATTTACATATCTGGAAGATAGTATTTCTACATAAGGGAACTGTACATCGCTTGTAAATAAACACACGCCTTTTAGATTAATTTCAATTTTTAACTATTCTGAGAATATTGACAAAAGGAATATTTACCGCCATCTCAGAGTTTGCATAAAAATACAAAAAGGATCCATGTCTTTCCCTTAAAAGCTGACCGTTTCAAAAACATCCACTCACATCAGGTTCTAGAAATTGTATCTTCTCTTCCGAAATTTTCCGTTCTTCTTTGCAGTAGGGGAAAGAAAGGAATGAATGCATTTCTCTCAACTTCACCTGTTCTTCGGTGACACTGACCGTTGAAGGTGAACAGAAAAGGGGCTTGGGGGTGAGATCTCTTGATGTTACAATCCTACATAACTTAATCTACAGGCAACACAAAACGTCTCTTCACTCTTGAAGAGTTTCGAAGAATATTCCGTCATTGCTACTTATCGACCAGGTAAACTTTCAGGTACAAACCGACGCTCTCTAATCTATTGCAGCACGAACCCTAAAATTTGTGGAGACTGTATACCATTTGTAAATAAACACACATTCTTTAAACTATTTAAAGATAAATTTAATTGGTCAATATTTAACTATACGAAGATTATTTACAAAAGAGGCATTTACCTCTATCTCAATGTTTGCATAAAAACTACAAAAGGGATTCACGTGTTTTTCTTAAAAGTTGACAGTGTCAAAAACATCCACTCGCGTCAGGTTTTAAAAATTGTCTCTTCTCTCATAAATCCAAAAATTTCTCACTCTATAGCAAATAATTTACAAAAATCCCTATCACAACAAACTTTACAAATCAATAAAACTCGCACAGACCTATCCTAACCACAATACCGCTTATAATGAAATGATGTTTACATTCCAAGATTTTAGACTGGTATAGAATTTACAATTTAGTATGATACTTAATTTAGCGTATCTGCATATTGCGTACTGCACATACGCATCAATCATAAATTAATTTTTAAACATGAGTAGACGTACACATTTACTGAATAACGTGTATGTATTTCAGTTATGTGAGATCGAAAAAAATCCTTCGATATTGCAAAATTAATAACATTAAAATAATTTTTGAAGATGTGCATCAATTATTAAAATCTTGCATTTTCACGATTTTTTTTTACTCCAAGATTAATTATTTTATTAAATTTTTTAAAAAACTCATAAACTCTTAAAACAAACAATGTTCTAAGACCAGAAATGCTAAATATTTCCAGTGGCCTCGAAAAAACCGCACCTTTGGCTTATAATGGGTTTGTACAAATAATTTTGAAATCGTGAAATTCAGTAAAATTTAGTGTAATTCTGCAAATGATAAAAATGAAATAAGTATTGACGTTCATAGAATTCAGTTTCCTAGCAATGACATTTTGTAGAAATGTACCTACGTCAAAAAAGATGAGGGTTGATATCCTTGATAACTTTCGTAATTCTTATTGCAGCTGCAAAATTGCGAAAGTTATTAAAGGATAAGCCCCTCTTCTCCCTTTTCAAGACATTATATGTATATAAATATAAGAGGTATCTAAATGCTGAAAAGAAAAAGAAATTTTTATGAATATATCACTATAAAGTTCTTGTATTTGTTTTTTTTTTATAAAGTTTAAACAGTATTTATATATTCTAATTTATTAATATTTGTTCTCATAAAAAATTTTAAAGCTCATCGATATATTCATGGAAAAGTTTTTTCATTTTTTATTCATTACTACTTGTATTCAATATTTATTACAATGTGCATCAGAATCATTTAAGTACGTGTATCTTAAAAAAAAAAATGCAAAGCAGCCAGATAAACAAGCATGCACATGAAGAAAAACAATCAGCAACAATGCGATTTAATAATTAAAAGCATAATTTAAAAGGATTTTTTTAAGTTGACATCAGCGCATTTAAAAATGTTTTTCTTTTCATAAGCGATTATAAATAAAGTATTTGAAATTTGAGATAATTAATGCATTTTGTTTCCCATTTACCCTGAACTCTCATTAAATCAGAATTATATTTCTTCGGAAATAAAACACTCAACAATCATCAAAATTTAATCGAAAACAGAAAATTATATATTCTGGAATTTTAATATAACAATGTAAACCTTTAAATGCCAACGTAAAATGCGAGTGGAGAAATTGCTGGACAGCTGCCTTGCCTTTTTCTTCTTCATAGAGTTTTTCAACTACTTTCAGAAATATTCAGTTTATTTTTTTAAAGATCCACCTTAAATTTGCTGAAATTACGTTTTCCCTTCTACGGTTGGAAAGCTAAAAATAAGAGTAGTATGATCAAGGGCAAATTAGTGTTTGCAAAGTGTTCTCAAAGAATCTCAAAAAGAAGTCCTAATTCAACAATAAGAATTGCTTAACATAAGTAACGAAAAAATTATTGAATTTAAATGTGTAAACATAAAATATGGAAGGAGAAGCAGGACGTATTTTCAAGATTGACGAGAAAAATCACATTAAGTTTTTGAAGTAAAAAAGATGGCTTATTCTTGAGGTGAAACGTATTGAAGATATGGCGGTTTGGTTCGTTATATTGGCAAAAGAAATGCATGAAGCACTCGTTAATTTACGAAAGTACATCTGTGATCGAGAATAAATAATGTAAACGCAAGAATGGAAGAGGAGAGAAATGACAAGAAGAGTTTAAAATAAAGAGAGACAGTGAGGATATTCCCAGAGGCACGTAACCAATGTTTTCCAAAGACAGCTAGTCCCATTGGAGAAAGGAAAGAACACGCGGCCTCTCAAAGGCCGTAAATCCCGCACTTAAGAATGTAAACCTTAAGATTTGTCATAAAAAGGTAAACCCTAAGCGAGAAAGGGTATTGTAGAATCTTTTACAATATTCACACACACGCTGTCGTTTTATAATCTCATATATCGATCATGTGTTGCAATAAAACTATTAAATATATCCGTCTGATTTTGAGGTAGCTGTAATTAATTTCGTTAGCACTTAAATTTTGTTATAAATTTTAAACATTTTTTAACATAACACGTTTTTGTAGTACAAACCTAACGATCCCCTAGGTGGGATTAGTTTTCCAAGACACAGCGGCCTTAGCCCGTAAGGATCTCTGACAGCGTATATAGTGTCTCCACTCATAACCAGCAGTGAATAAGCCGTCTTGGTTCGTCTCATCAAGTTTTGGATCCTTGCAGGCCAATCAGGATGCTCATCTGTCTCATCATTTGGTTCTGGTGGAGCCAAGCACAAGGTCTGTATCATCAGCTCACTGTCCGACTCTGTGGACAAGCCGACACCTCGCTCCATAATCTAAACGAATAAAAATCAGTAACAGCTGCTTAATGCTGCATATCTTTCGTGCATACATATAGATATAAATGTTTATTATTCATTGTATAGTACAAAAAAAAGTGATTGCTAATGAAGAAACTAAATTCAGATTCCTTCAGTCTGGCTTATCAAAAGGGACGACTTATTTTGATCAAGTATTATAAATTATAAAGTAAAGATTTGTAAGTATCAAAATAATTCAAAATGACTTTTCGATTATGAAAATATAACAAATGTATGAAAAAATATTGAAGAACTGAAACGGAACTTAAAGAAAAATTTATTTTTAATTCTGTACATTTTGGAAATAATTCGAAGAAAAGAAGCAACCTATTTAAGATATCATAGACAATTTATATAAGTCGAAAATACCTAAGAACTGTTAACGTATAACTTAAAATATACGTTAATCATTCATTAGAATGTCGCTTTAACAGCCCGACAACACCAGTTATTCCCTCAAAAAAAAATAATGTTTACGTTAATTATAAGTCCTACACTACTGGCCACACAAAATGCAACACCCTGAAGGAAGCATGCAAACCATGTGAAATTTATATCATGCGTTTGCGACGATGAGCTAAGCAAATCATTAGCATTGCAGCGCAGGCACACATTACGGGCGCCCGTAGCGCCCCTCGCAAGCGCTATATAAGGGGAGAACAGATTGGCGATTTGAAGTACGGCAATTGTTTTTTCAAGCGTATGTAGAAATGTTTTAAGAGATCTTCATAGCTAGACCACTATATATATATATATA
>BMAW01120756.1:519549-567453 GCA_019974015.1 Nephila pilipes | reverse complement strand
AAAGCATTCTAAAAAGTATCTCGATATATTTTTATAGACAATCTATATTAAAAGTAAGGAAGAGTTTGTGTGTGTGCCCGCGACATAGCGCAAAAATTACGACACACAAAAGCATGAAATTTGGTACAGAGAACCTATGGATACTCATAGTGTACCCTTCGGGGCCATTTTTCGAAATTCGCTATAGATTTTTCACAATTTAATTTTAAAATGGATTTTGTCTCCACACACCGCGCATAATACATCATATAGTGACGTCTTCGAATTCCTCACGCGTAGCTCTTACGTCATAGTATATCTTCTACTGATAATTAAATTTAGACTTGTTTGTTCTTTGTAACATAATGGAGTGTTTTAGAAATTATTATATTTAATAACTTGTTCTTTGCAAAAGAACAACAATTATTTTTTGAATGAATTACATATATATCATCCTTTCAAAAAGTAAATTTTAGTTTTGGCGACAGTTTTTTGTTCAAATTTTTTGTTTGCACCAGGTCATAAATAAGCCTATTTTATATTTCTAAAATAGTTTTGTTTAAATAAAATTACGACAAATTGTAATTTATTTTCCAATTTTAGACCACCTGTTTAGAGTGCAATTCAGTAATTAAAAGAATTTTTTTAGCAACTGAATATAACAATTAAATTAATAAGAAAAATGCACTGCACTCGGAAGACTACGCGACCATATATTCACTCGTGCGAGGAAATGATATACCAACTAGTTCATAAACAAAAATAAGATAAAATATTATGAAGTATCTCAATACCTTACGGTGAATATTAATTAAAAATCACTATTTCGTTTACTTTAAGAATTATTTGAACACTGAAACCAGTTTTATAAAGATAAAATAATTGATTGATAGTAAAGCGATAAAGAACAATGAACAAAGTATTTTAACGTAAATGCTTGAAATAATTTATTTCGAACACAATCAGTAAAACTTCTTTTAAGAAAATAATTTATTTTAACCTTTTTTAATAACTCGCTTAAAAAATTGGTAAAAGGGAAATTTTATAATTCCGATACATGCTACGTTTGCTGTTTATCACGACCTTCTCAAGGCACGCGGATAATTTCATTTCTAATGTTTGGAAAGAATTATTGAAGAATTTATTTTTCAAGTTGCATCATTAGTTAGAATTCAATATATTATTTGAAAAGTATCAATTATATCAAATTTCAAATAAATAAATTGTTTTTTAAACACACAATAGTACCTATTACCGAGATAAGTGAAGAAATACCACGCTGATCTTTATTTACCCGAAATTTTGGCCGATAATCAACACAGTAAACTTATCAATCGGTATTTCAAAGAATTTGTTCCTTTTTCCAAAGAACCTGTTCAGTATATTGTAACTGTTATCAACAACATATATTTGCAGTAGATGCGGTAGAGAAATTGCAATCATGGTTTACCACTCAAAATTCCATCTTATCTTCATTCCTTAATTATATCGCATTTGTTCAAAGATAAATATTCCTTGATTACGAAAGTCCTTACAACTTTTCCTGCGAGTTATGATAATATTCGATGGTTATTTTTCTATTCAATACATCAGTTACGAAATATTTCATAAAATAATCTTAATTAAAATCAAATTAAAATGGAATTCGTTAGACACTTCTATTATTTTGTTCATCCGAGAATATTAGTAAATTGTCATGTTCTTTATTTGTATAAACAGAAACATGTAACGCCAAAAAAAAAAGAATAGACTTTTTTAATAACTCAAAGGGATTCAAAATTATGTTATTGGACTAATTGACTTGAGTAACATAATTAAATTATTAACAGAACTTGCAAGCAATCTCCCCTCCCCCTCGAATCAGACAGAGAATAATCTTAAAAAACTGTGTTCGAAATTTAATTCACATGGTATAATTATTTCCAGAGATATTACAAGATACATAACTCGTTAGAGGGGGCAGATATTAGATAATTTCAAACAAATGAATCATAATATTTTTCCCATTTTTAGTTATAATGTGTCATAACTAAATATTATGAGCTAATGTACAGCCTCTTAACGCTAGTTTTCCGACAGTACTCATAAATGTGACTTTGATTATATCTCGGACTATGGGAAAGGATAGGAAGAAATTTTGAAATTAGATGGTTTATGATATAAAGAATTCACATATTTTTTTTAAAAAATTTTATTAATTACATCTTACTTTTTTTTCAAATGTATTTAAATCGAAAATTTTATGTAGTCAAATGTTTGAGAATCATTGTTAGGGTACCCATTTTTTATCCCATTCTCCAGCAAAATTTTATGAAATTTAAAATGTAAGCAAAGATATCAGATGGTAAAAATGAAATTGCTAATGAAAAGAATCTTTTTTGAAGTTAACTAACTATGATAATTCAATCGCATCAAAATTTAGTTCCCTTCAAGCCCCACATTAAGATGGAAGCTTAAGTAAAATTACTTCTTTTATTTACAATTATAGGAGTTATACTCAAGTTACAAAGCATTTTCGCCGTGTTACTCTTTGCGCAATGTCACGAACAAAATATCAGGAATAGGAAAATTTCCCTATACATTTAGTCACTACGGGATAGCATTTATCAAAATCGCACGAGCAGAGCATAAGCCCCAATCACCACGTCTATCGTTTACTCCTTGCAGGATCGCTTTTTTTTTTTTTTCGCTCTTCTCGCCAGATCCTCACTTGACAAGATGACTCTGGAGCACCTGAGCCTTTCGGTCTTTAATCTTCATATCAGGGAGCTCACCTTTGGACATTATTATAGCTTTTTCCAGTCCAGAACTGCATTATATTTATTGTCAATTGTGAATTTAAAGTATTTTATATTTATAGTTTAATGTCAAATGTGTAGGAAAAATTAAATTAAAATTTAACATTGTGTGGAAAAAAGAAATTAGAAAAAATTCATAATAAATATTGAGTTCTTCATTAGGTTTAGAGAAATAAAGAGTAGGGGTGAGGGTGACATTTCAGCCGACAATAGGGTTGCTGCCTTTTATGAGTGTTGGTTTGGTCGAAAATTTTGGATCCTCTCTTCGACTCTTTGTTTTTACAACGTTTTTCTGAATTTCACTTGGTGTGTGTGTGTGTGTGTCATCAAATTTTCGATCGTTAATTTAACCAACTTCCTATGAAGCTAGAGCTTTGAAATTTTGGGAATCGTTCGTACTCGCCTAACAATGCAATATTTAGACGTTTGCGACAAGTTTTAACTAATATTTCAATAATTTTAATAAGTCAAAATATTCTTTCCTCTCGGCGCTTTTAGGATTGAGGAAAAAAATTCTTTCCCCCTCTGGGAGCACCGGGCACTCCCCACATAGCATGAGGTATCGTAAACCTTTTGTACTCACAAAGGGGAGATACTATCTCCGAAATAGTAAGGGTTGCTGACTTTTAGTCAGTAATCCTTCTCAAGAAAGAAAGTTTCTAATATTTGGCGCCATGTCTTATCACAATAATTTTTTCTGAATTCTGGTTCCCATTCTTTTTTTTAATAGAATGACTTACAAACTTTCAAATGCATGTTTTTATTTTATGAGTATTATGAATTTTTTAATACGCTTGCAAATGTCTCTTTTTAAGTAAATTTTAAAGTTAAAAATAACTAACATTTTTAACTAATATTTCAATAATTTTCTCTAATAAACTTTGCCACCATATAAAAACGTTGGTTTTTATATCGAATTATTATTCGTCCCTTTTAAATCCCAGGGTAGGGCTGACTCACGTTCCCTTCGCCTCAGTTTCATTTCCGATTGGGCGGCCAGTGACTTTCACAGACAACCTCCGTCTCTGATCCCCAACATCATTCGTTCTTATCAGACAATATCTAGTTTAACGCACGGGCAAGCAGGTGCCACATGTCGGACGTCAAAAGGATAGGCCCTAAATCCCCATGTCATAGTTCATTATTAATCACACAGGTGGATCATTCCAGCTACATCTGTGTAGCAGTCATGTGTTCGTGAATGCACCAAAGTAGCTAACCCAGATGTGGCTTATTTATTGCTCGCTTTCGAGAATTTTTATTACGCCTTTGAATAGGGAGTAGGGAAACGAAAATCGAAGTTCAATACAAATGTCTTTGACGGGGAATTCTCTATAGGCTTCGTAGAAGATGTCTTTGACGGGGACGTTACAAGGGTGTTTTTTTTAACTATAGAAGTTGTTTCAGCATTTTTACATAATATTTTAATGCAAAAATTTAGAAGTAATAAATTATTCAAATAAATAAATAATAATAGTAATAAATTATTAGATATAATACATACCTAAAATATAGAATAAAAATGCATAATTTTACATTTATATTAACTAACACAACATAACTAAACTAAACACACACGCTTGTTACATAAACAATTAAAATATGAGTTTGAGTATAAAAAAAAACATATATTAAAAGATGAGAAAGAAGTGAATGAAGTTCCTCGCATTTCCTACACAAATCGTTCCATACAGTAAATTACCATCATTATCTTTTAACGCAATATGATTTATACAGACTCGCATATTGTAAGAAGGGTAAAAGTAGATCTATGTGATGTTTGTGCGTGAACTTATCTCAGATTTCGTCCTAATGGCACTAAACATGTTTTTATGTTAGTTTATCAATCGTCACCCTTCATATGCGAAACTGTCTGGCTTTTCTTCACAACCTAAATTTTAATATATCTATTAACACATATTTTTGAGCATTATGACTTCATGAAAAAAAAAAACTTGTTTCATCAGTTTTCTCATATTATTTTTTTCTTTAAAAAAAAAGCTATTTTATACATATATTTATTTCTAAAAAAAGAAAAATATTTATAATTTACCTTCACAGTTTTCAATACATGATTCCCCCCCCCCTTTACCATTGTTTAAATAACGTTAATGAAGTTTCAATACTGATTATAAACAGGTAAAAAATTAAGAGATCTTACCGCTCTGCGTAATTCGGAAGCATTGACTAACTCGCCGTTGTGAGCTAAAGCAAGTTTTGCTTGTTTCATGTTTACAATGAAAGGCTGAGTGTTTAACTGTTCTGTACCACCCAGAGTCGAATATCTGGTATGTCCAATGCCCAAGTTTCCTTTCAGTTTGGCTAAATCATCTTCTTTAAATGAATGACTTACTAATCCGGATCCTTTATGAGACTGCAGTTGTTTTTTGTCTCCGTTACTGGTTACAATTCCGCAGCTCTCTTGACCTCTAAAAAATAAAAGTATGTATTTTTATAATAAAAGATCATGAAACAGTACTCATCGGATTAATAACTGACGATTTGCGGTCTGAATATCATCAAATTTCACAGCAATTTATGTTCATTCTGATTGTAATACATTAGTGTTCTTCATCTGGTAATTATAGACTATCATTTGAGCTTATTGAACTATAATTATTCATTTTTATATGGCATACACCCATTTAAGATCTATTGATACTTTTTCTACATTCATGATACCATTCTACGATATTGTATCAATATTATATGTGTGTATATATATATATATATATATATATATATATTCGATCGATGGACATCATTATTGTTGAAGCTGATTAAAATTTTGAAAATCGAAAGTTGTATATATGGTAAAAAAAATAATAATAAAAATAAAAAATAAAAAAAATAAAAAAAATATTCATAACGAATAAAAAAAACATGTTTTTTAACACGGCATTCGAACGCATAAGGTTTATCAACTTTTGAATTATTCAAACAAGATATTTGAAACGAAAAGCGATAAGCCTTCTGATAAGTTTTCAAATCATGTTGTTTCCTTAAAAGCTCCTTCATTGGGGAAATATGACGTAGTATTTTTTCATGAAATTTAACCTGATTTTTCCAATTTAAAAATTCGTAATTAACATTTTTTTAAAAAGTTATTCTAAAAGGAATGACAATATGAAAAAAGAAATCCGTCTAAGGCTAATTTCGTTGTTGTGGCGAATTAGAATATATAATGCTATTCGTGAGAATCAGAGACGAATTATAATGATTGGAAAAAAAATACATTTTAGAATTAATAGCATCCTTTTCTGAACACGGGCATTAAATATGCATTATTTGAAAAAAAAAAGAGAAAAAAAATATAAGATTTTTAAACATAATAGATAAGATATAGAGGGAGGGGAATTTAATGATGCGTTCAAAAAATGATTGCTGCTTAAGGCGTAGGTTCTGCGTTACACTTTTCAGTGTTCTTATGCAAAATTATACATTTCAATATAAGAACACTGACAAGTATAAACATTGCACAAAATTGTAGAACAAACAGATGTTTGAATAAATATATCACTTCTGATGTGAGGTCATCCTATAACCAGTTTCTTCTTTTCATCCTAAATGTTTTTCTCGCTATAAGATCTAAATTTCACTTTAAGTTCAAGCACAGACCAGGTACATAATTATAACTGAATTATGTGTATTTTCCTCCTCTGCGAGTACCAAAAAGTTCTATAATCTATCAAAGAATTCGAGTGAAATGCGAGTACCTCCTGCAATTGCATCCACAGTGTTGTGTTTTAATCTCCCGAAATCTGTAAAACATGTTCTCTCTCTCTAGAATACTTCCGCACGCATCACACCAACATTCTTCTTACTACATAACCTTAATTCTACTCTGAACTACCCTATCTTTCTTTCTTCTCCCCCGCCCCCCTTTTTTTTTTCTTTCTCACTATACTTCTATTTTTTTATGAACTTTGTTTTGTATAATTAGAAGTTGAGTTGTTTAAATCAAGTATCGTCCAGGAAATGTCCAAAAGAAGAGCTGAAGGGAAGTACACGCCTCATATCACTAAACTTGAAGAGGTGTTTATGTTATGTCTCGTTTAAGATTATCCATTTTCAAACTATGCAATCTTTGAACAGAGTTCAAATTTACCCGTTTTTATGCAAGAAAGTTTTACATACCGTTCCGACCAGGAAGAAGTATAACCTCGCGTGCTTAGATTCCAAAAACCGCAATTTTTAAATATCTTCTGATGAAAATGTTTCTCTGGCTATGAGAAGTCCATTGTTATTATTCTTGACAGACTGATGACAAAGCCGTCCTAAGTATTTTGAGTGATATTATACAGATAATTCGCACTGCACGGCAAATGGCATTTTATTCACAAATATTCAAGACAAGACAAAACACAGGTAGCAGAATTTGGACAGATTAACCACAAAATCAGGAAACACAGCCCTTGTACAGAATAGTGACACAACAGGGATAAAGGCAGCACTTGCACAGATCAGCAACACAAATATAAAGCTACATCTGTAGTAACAATCAATAATGTACAACTGACCAGCTTACTAGTTCACGCTACGGGCAATCTCCGAAGAAATATTTCGCACGGACTCCGACAGATTAGTTCCGACAGACTCTAGGGATTCACTATTTTTTTTTTTTTCTCTGCCACCGAGTTTCTCAAACGAAACCAATATTCTTTTTCTGAATCAACTTTATTCTTTCATAAATTCGTGCTCAAAGCATAATTACAACTCTGACAGATACATTGATTTTTCATAAAAAATTCAAGATCTTAAATTATTATTACAAACAAGCCAGTTATTTGAAAATAATTCACATGCAGTAGAGTTTTAGTTTAGTTTTTATTAACGTCGCACTAGAAGCAACACGAGGGCTATTGGCGTCGGACCTCTTAATTTTGAACCAAGGTCAAGTGACGAGAGCGACAACTTAGCTGGCACCCCCCTCTCCTAACTTCCATACCGAAGGGAGGACTTTGGGAGAACGAAAACCGCCAGCCACGAATCCGAAGCCATGATCACTAGGCTACCGTAGCCTCTCACATGCAATAGAAACAGGTTTAATATCAGTTCTTATTAAAAGTTTTCTTTAGATATTTATTTTGCCAGAGAAAAATGATTTCTAGGCGATATTAACTCTGAAATAACTCTTTACTTAATTTTTTAGAGACTATTAAGAGGTATCTGTAACGTATTAAAATGTGTCTGGTAATTGTGAATACAACTTTGAAAATGATTGTTAAAATCATATTTTCCAAAGTCCAAACCATGGCATTGTGAAACATTTTTTTCCCCAGTAACTTTTTCGCTTTGCCAGATTGGCAACAGTTCTAATGTTTTACAAATAGAATTCTAATGGTGTTTTGTGCGTGTGTGAAGTAATTGCTACGATTGATGAATAAAATGAATCATATCGCTCATTCCACTCAACACTCATAAGTCACTCTAACACTATTCAATCCTCTCTTTACTACCAATTCAAAAATTTTACTCACAAAATCATTAATACCTTCATGTTTCTATCCATGCCATGCTCCATTAGACAAAGAAAAAGCAGTTCACGCCACTGCTGGAACTTTAAAAAACGTAACCTACCTGAAGGAGGGTCAAAAATAGAGAAGGAACGCTAGGGTAACACGGGGGTGCGTCAACCGTGTTTACCAAAAATAGTAAACCCCATGGGAAAGAAAAAGATCACTAGGGTGTCTCGGGGTCATGATGCCCGTATTTACCAAAAGATGGCAAGCCCGCGAGGTACCCTGATATAATCCCCTAAGGCAGAGTGCCCGGCTATACTCCCAGACACTGGGTCGCCTCTTATGACATGCATGAGCTACAGTGGGACTATTTTATCACACCCGTTCACCATACGAGTCGTAAATCACTGAGAAGAGGTTATTTCCAAAAGTATTAATAAGAAGTACGCGAATTGTTCTATAAGGAGTCCTAAAGATTTCAGGGAATGCAATGAATCTTGTCATATAAAGTCGATAAAAAAAAGTGACCTTTTAGTTTATGGTCAATCATTATTTATAGAAGAATTAAGATTATTTCATTACCAAATTCTTCCAAAAGGTAATTATAACAGCTTTTTATATTTTCCACGATGCATGAAAAATTATTCACTATCTGTGAATAATAATACCGAATTTCCTTCAATGGCTTGAATTAGATATCTGTCTTTTTCATCTATGTTTTGATCTCCTTTGATCCAGGAAAACAGGGTGTAGAAATTTAGCCAGTCTCTACGGTTTCCGTCGAATTTCTTCCGCTCTGTCTGTTTCCTTCATTTTTGTAGACCT
The DNA here is from genome assembly GCA_019974015.1 of Nephila pilipes. NCBI lineage: Eukaryota > Metazoa > Arthropoda > Arachnida > Araneae > Nephilidae > Nephila > Nephila pilipes. The sequence continues at coordinate 558,389 of BMAW01120756.1, read as the reverse complement.
AGTATTTTCCTACATAATACATTTTCAAATGCAATAATTTAACTTGTCCTTATTTTGTCGACTACCTATTTTGCTCTTGATCTGAGCTCATAAACTTTATATGTTTACCGATAAACACTGTCTTTTATCATCGCACAATTCTTAAGTACATTTTATGAGATTAAGTTCCTCAAAAGACGCTTTGTCCCACTCTCTAAAATATAGACATTCCACAGTTAATTCATCAAAATAAGTTTCTATATTGTAGAAAATATATTTTGATAAAAACCTCAAACACTAACTTTAGATTGTTACTATGAAAACTGTCCTGCTGTATAATATGTAAAAATATGTTAACAATAAACTTTTGTATTAAATTAAATCATGAGTTATTTTTTTCCCTCTTATGCTCAAAAAATGAAAAGAAAAAAAATGGAAGTATGTTTTCACATTGTTTCTCAAATAAATAAATAAAACTGATGAAAAATCCGATTGAGGGTGGGGAGGGGAACAGAAGTTCTTTAATCAGTTATTTTTAATCTTCTTCATAAAAATATACATATAAAAAATGATCTTTATTTGAAGCAAACATTTTAGTTACAAACTGTCAGGTTTTTCCTCTGGTCAAAATTCACTTTTGAAGGAGGAAAAAAGTTAAACACGTGTAAGAATTTTTTGCAGCCTTTTTCAATTACACATTCTGGTGCTCTTAAGTTTTATCAGTCAGATTACACAGCTTACATCATAGATACGATATTTTACGTTCATACATAATGAAAAGAAAAGCAAGGTTTCTGACGCAAGAATATGCGTTGTTGCGATTAATTTTTTAATCTTGAAATTCGAAGGACATGATAAAGGAATATGTTAAAGTGTGCGTTTTGAGACAAAGGTTTGATTAGAAGTTATCTGTTTTTTTTTTAAACATATTTTAAAGAACTGGACTCTTTTCATAATTAAATTACGCATATGAAATTCTATTACAATCACACTTAACCAGTTATTGTCTAAATGAAAAATAACTGTAAAATTTATTGTCTAAAACAAATTCATAAATAAAAAGGGGGGAATGATGCTCCTCAAAAATTCAGATTTGATTTGGTTTTTCAATATGCTTTGAAAAAGCAACAGTCACGTAAATCATTTAAAACAAAACATTCAGAAAGTTCAAATTGATAATAAAATGAAGAAAAAAGAATGTTATTATGTATTTTAATTTAACAATCCATAGCTCCAACTTTTTTTTCCTCTCCTCTCTCTCTTTCAAATATTTTAACTGCATTAACAACCATAAAATATATTATAATTCTACGAATTTCTCTACATCATCCTTTTCCAAATTGAAATGTGAAAATTTAAATGAAAACATAGGAAATTAAAACAACATAACAGGTCAATTAAAAAGTCCCTGGCCTGACACATAGATGGCGCTACTAAAATTAAATCCATATGTTTTTCAGTTAGCCCTAATCCTCAAAAGATGCGTGTATAAATTTGACAGCTGTCGGATCATTAGTTTGTGAATTATAGCATTTTCAGTTATTGTGAAAAAAATGGATAAAAAGGAATTTCGCGTGTTGATAAAATATTGCTTTTTGAAGGGAAAAAATACAGTTGAAGCAAAAACTTGGCTTGATGCCGAGTTTCCGGACACTGCTCCAGGAAAATCAACCATCAAGGATTGGTATGCTAAGTTTAGACGTGGTGAAATGAGCACCGAAGACGGTGAACGCAGTGGACGCCCAAAAGTGGTTGTTACCGACGAAAACATTAAAAAAATCCACAAAATGATTTTGAATGACCGTAAATTGAAATTGAATGAAATAGCAGACACTCTAAAGATATCAACTGAACGTCTTAAACTGAACGTTATCAACTAAATATTCGTCATATCATTCACGAATATTTAGGTATGAGAAAGCTCTGTGCAAAGTGGGTGCCGCGCGAGCTCACTTTTGACCAAAAACAACGACGAGTTGACGATTCGGAGCAGTGTTTGAAGATGATCAAGCATAATAAACCCGAGGTTTTGCGTCGATACGTGACAATGGATGAAACATGGCTCCATCATTTCATCCGAGTGGACTGCACACGATGAACCCGCTCCAAAGCGTGGGAAAACGCAACAGTCGGCTGGCAAGGTTATGGCGTCTGCATTTTGGGATGCGCATGGAATAATTTTCATTGTCTACCTTGAAAAAGGAAGGACCATCAACAGCGACTATTACATAGCATTATTGGACCGTTTGAAGGACGAAATCGCCGAAAAACGGCCGCATTTGAAGAAAAAGAAAGTGCTGCTTCACCAAGACAATGCACCGTGTCACAAGTCAGTGAAAACGATGGCAAAAATCCATGAATTGGGCTTGGAATTGCTTCCTCATCCACCGTATTCTCCAGATCTGGCCTCCAGCGACTATTTCCTGTTCTCAGATCTCAAAAGAATGCTCGCTGGGAAGAAATTTTCGTCGAATGAAGAGGTGATCGCCGAAACTGAGGCCTATTTTGAAGCAAAGGACAAATCATGCTACAAAAATGGTATTGAAAAGTTGGAGGGTCGCTATAATCAGTGTATCACCCTTGAAGGGAATTATGTTGAATAAAACAACTAATTTTGCCAAAAAAATGTGTTTTACTATGGTAGGCCGGGGACTTTTCAATTGACCTGTTATTTCCTTATTTTAGGAAACTTATTTTTCCTTATTTTAGAAAGCGGTAGCCTAGTAGTCAAGGTCGTGGACTCGCAGCCTGCGGTTTTCGTTTAGTCGCAGGTTCGATCCTTGGCCGCCAAAGACCTACCGTGTAGCCGGGGCTGATGCACGTTAAATCTGTTCGGGGCCCAAAGTCCTCCCATTGGCGTGGTGTGGATGTTAGGAGAGGGAGGGAGTGCCAACTCAGGTGTCGTCCTCGTCACTTGACCGTGGTTCAAAATTACGTACACATAATTAGTGATAAATTATTGACGAATAGTATTAAGAACGAGTCCAACTATCGATAAATCCAACATTTAAATAAATTTGGTCGATATCGTTACATACATAATTTGGTATTCGAAATTAAATACGTATATTTTTTAAAAGCATGTAAAAAAGGTCTAAACAAATCAGAAGAAAAAGAATAGGAGCAAAGATAAAATAAATCATATATTTGTATCTAAAAGTATGCATCGCGTTAAAACAATGCACTTATGATTTACATATTCGTTGAGAAGTACACAAAACGAAATAAAAAATACTTGAGGGTTTCTCCGAATATGGATGAGATAAATGTTTATAAATTATGCGACCGATAACTATATTTCTTGAATTACACTTTCACAGAAATTTAAAATACGAACAGTCATTGGTGTTTCTGAACAAAGAAAAATATCCATATTATGTTTTACAGTTCACCAATTAAATGAATAATAAACTGATAATAATTCACATAGTGAACAAGAATTTTATTTCAAATTTTGAGCAAAACAACCATTTAAATATTTATAAATGACATCTAAACCCTATTTATATGAAAGAACTCTAAGATAACGATCAATAATTAAACTAATGTTAAAAATATTTTTAAAAAATTGCCGCGTTGTGCTATACAAAAAATGATAGCATATTATTTTTTTTCCTTTATTCAGGTTTCAAATTTTAATTACATCTAGTCGCAATCAAAGCAATTGGTAGAAAACATTTGCTCGTAAATATTATTCTTTAAACTATAAATGTGAAGTTCTTTATTGCACGAACCACTATCATTATTTGTAATAAGTGTTGATTTCAGCAATCTGTTTCATAAATAATATATACATAAAAAAAACTATTTCGCTGAAATAAAAATTATCTCCAATAAAATTAGGTATAGAATATTATACACAAGCGAGAGCAACATTTGTTGTTTCACGCTTTATTCAGTCTGAAGAAGCGATAGCTATAGCTGAATGTTGTTGTTTTTTTATTATTATTAACGTCACACTAGAAGCAACATGAGGGCTATTGGCGACGGACCTCTTCCTTTTGAACCTCGGTCAAGTGACGAGGACGACACCTGAGCTGACACCCCCTCTCCTAAATTCCGCACCATGCCAACGGGAGGATTTTAGGCCCCGACAGATTTAACTTGCATCAGCCCCGGCTATATGGCGGGTCTTTAGCGGCCAAGGATCGAACCCGTGACTGAACAAAAACCGCCAGCCACGAATCCGAAACCATGACCACTAGGCTACCGCGGCCACATAGCCGAATGGTTATAGTAACGAGCTCAGGGTCAACCGAACTCGGTTCAGACTTACGTCCCAGTCCTGATGATACTTAAAACCTGAAGTGTAGCGAAGCTGATGTGTTTTTACCTGTTAGGGTTCAAAGTCATCCGGTTAGGAAGAAGTTAGGAGAGTACAGTCCCAGCTCGGATATGTCCTCAAAATTTGATTAAGGCTCCAAATTACGAGGTCCGTCAACCAAACCCCTCGTATTCCTTCCAAGTGTGACATTAATAAATGATATCTCTGGTTTTTTTTTTTTTTTTTTTAAATACTGATAATTTTCAGTATCGTCAATTGATATTATTATTTTGCCAATATTGAATTGCTTTTATTTGTTGCCTTCCAATCCTGGCGTAGAAAAATAATTATAACTCATGTAAAGATAATATCAGTAAAAATTTCTTTTTCTTTTCTTTTTTTTTTAAAAGATTTTTTCAAACATAATTACTGGGTTGTTTTTTTGTTTTGTTTGTTTGTTTTACTGTGTCAGCATAAGTCATTTGCAAGTAGTCTTATTTGAAATAGTCTGCAAGCAGTCAAGCATATACGTATATATCAATGACTACTTTAGAATTGTAATACAAGTTACCTCCTTGTTAACAATGATTAATTTTAATATCCTCTTTTTTAAATATTAGACGATCGCAATCTATGTCTACACAGTCTCAATCCGTTTGAAGGATACAGTCTCAAACTTAAAGCATGAAAGATACTCCTATGCTTATTCACATACTTCTAGGTCATATTTAGACGCCACGGTATCGCAAATCATGCGACAAAATACAAGATTAAAGCACACAAAATAAACAACGAATTGACGGATAACACTCTTAAAGTATGATGCAATTTTCGATAAACATAAACTACTTTATTATTGTGGAAATTTATTCTTAATACACGCAATTCGTTTGTTGCAAAACATAGTGGTTCGTATTTTGCAAAGGAACAGAATGAAATCAATAAATTAGAAAATAAAAAAATATTTGAAGCAAATGAGTAAACATATAGTACTTCAAGATAAGCTATAAATAGAAAGAAAAAAAATATTGATCCATATTTTGATTTTCAAATACGCAGTAAAAAAAGAAAGAAAAAAAAACGGTTTAATACATGGTGTGTTTTGAGTTCATGAAAATCAGCATTTTACAAAGTACGGGATTATAGTAAAATTTTGATTTTTACTAAGAAATAACTGAGACATGTGGATAAAATTTATACCGCATTTTAACTAATCTTTATGTACATAATGTTGTAAACTACAGCTATTAATGTTGATGTGCTTGGTTTCGGGAAGCCGTACATTGAAGTAAGCTGCTATATGGAGAAGACGGAGTTCAATCTGCGGAGTTCTATGATGACGGTCTTCGAAAGGTCAAGAAACGCTAGGGATAATATATAATTCTGGGTGGTGACTATGCAGAGAATTCTCAAGACAGATAAATAAAAATTAAGTTTCTATCTCGACCATTTTCAGTTACAAAACTTAACGATATCCAAGGGATAAAAAATTTAAACTTTACGATACAGCGAGTTACTTCAATTTACGGCTTCCTGAAACAAGCAAATCAACATTAACAACTGTAATTTACAACATTGTATACACAAGGATCAACTGATATGCAAAATAAATTTTACCCAGATATCTAAATTACTTCTCAGTAATAACCAAAATTTTAAGATACCCCTTCTAAATCAATTGAATTGTTGAAAAACTCTTCTGATCAAGGGTTATTGAAGATTTGCTTAGCATAATTATAATGCGGCTGCTCTTTTCAATAACGATAGAAGTTAACATGCATAATAACTAACCGGAGAGGTAATACCTTTCGGCTCAGTTGTCAGGCGCACTGCAAAGACCGAGCGAGTTTTCTTCGGACTCAACGATAGAGGTTTCGCATGTCGGCAGCTTCACTCAAGGTCAACTGACCTTCTTCTCCTCGCCATGGGACGGAATCCTCAAATAGAGGGAAAGAAAATACTTGCCATTCAAATATTAAGACAATAATTTAGCGATCTTAACAAGGCGCTATTCTGGAACTATTATTTATTAAATCCGAGATTATCAGCAAATATTCATTAGCTTTTCTCAACTAATTATGAAAATAATCGTATATTTTATTATATATTTTTTCAGGACTCATTGTATAAATCGTCAAAAAGAGAAAGCACTAAAGTGGAGAAAAAGGGTTAAAAAAAATAAAAGAAATTTAGTAGAACATTGCGAATGAGTTTGTGTTAAGTTAATGATCGTGACACATTGATTGTTGATTAATGTCGCACTAAGAAGCAACACGAGGACCATTGACGTAATTTTGAACATCGTTCAAGTGATGAGGACGATACCTGAGCTGGCATCTCAATCTCCAAACTTATACAGCACGCCAAAGGGAAAACTTGGAACACCGATCAGATTTAACGCGAGTCATCCCTGGTATACGGCGGGTCGTTAGTGGCATCAGGGCTCGAACCTACGACTCGACGAAAACAATGCCGGCCGCGACCATGATCACTGAGTTACCGTGGCATTTCACTCGGGTAAGATAAAGTAGTTTTAAGCGAATTTATCAAATAATGAATTACGATTATTTTTTAAGAAAAGAAATTCTATAGAAAAGATAGGCGTGGGTAGATGACGCTCTTCCAACCTGTACCAATCAGAGCGTTTCATTTCCCACAAAGGTTCATAAAATTCGAGAAATTGCAATTGAAAAAATTAAAGCACTCAAACTGAACACAGATCATAAAAGATCATGCAAAAATAATGAGCATGGACATCGCTCTGAATTTCCAATCCTTTAAAAAATATAAATGCCTGAAAATAATAAGTTAGGCTTAACAACAATAGAATAACCACTGGAGAGATTCAGGTCATTGGAATAAAATCTTGAGAAAAAAAATGAGGATGAGTCGTCTTCATAGTCTAGGGCAGTGATCTGCTACCAATCCAATGATACACGTGCCACCAGATAAGCTAATGGTTTATTAGTATAATGAGAAAATCTGATATTTTATGCCTTTTCATTAATTTTTTTTATTTGTTATAAATACTCCTCATGTATATTATCTTTTCAGCTCATTGTTATCAAAAATAGCAGCGGTTCTTTTTTATGTAAATTATGAGCCCTTAGCATCATTTAAATAATTTAAAATTGGTTAGTCTTTATCCCCCCTCATCTCTTTCTTTCTTTTTTTTGCTCTTTATGATATCCATGATGCTCTTCAATGGAGCAAACTAATTTCCAAGAGGAGAAAAAAAAGAATGTTTCCTTGACTTTCTTTTATCACATGCATTAGAATCATTTTGTACGAAAAATAATCTATCCCCTTCTTAAATAAAATATACTGTTTTCCATAATTTCAAAAAAGCTTTCAGTTCAGTTCAATTATTCTATTCAAAAAAGTACATATGTATTAGCCGTGTAACGTGACTGATGCACATTAAAAGTGTAGAGGCTCCAAGTCCTCCTATTGGCGAGACGAGAAAGTTTGGAGATGGAAGTGAAAGCTCATGTGTCGTCGTCACTTGACCGTGGTTCAAAATTACCAATAGTCCTCATATTTTTTCTTAGAGCGACGTTAATCAACAATCAATCAATACCTATGTGTTGATGATTCTGTGACGATCCTGATCTTTCGAAGCAACTCATAATGACGAAATTAAAAAGTAAGATATTATCTAACCTTTTGATCAGCGTCGCTTATTATCAATTGATTGTTAAATGTTTATATTCATAATATTTAAGAGAAATAAAGAATTTAAATAGTCAAATCTTTGAGGCTGTAAGCGTCCAGCCTGCAATCCAGTTTAATGAAAAATGTGAAATGAGAACTCATTCACGATCTCCAAGAATTTCTCTAAGTAGTGACACATAGCGATCACTGATCTAGGATGTGAAGCGACTGTTTTTCTGTTACGTGTAATAGGTAAGAACGGAAAAGTTTGTTCATTTAATTTTCTTTTGTGAAAGGTATTCCGCACAGCGATTTTTTATTCCATCTTTCTTGTTTTCTATAAAAAAAATTTTAAACTTATTATTTTGATCAATTTTTTTTATAACTTAAACTTCAATATAGGAATATCCAAACGTAAATAAATAAATGTGACTTTATTTCTTTAGTATTCTTATAAATAAGAACACATTCAAAGAGAGATTTGTAAAGACTTTTTGACGTTTTATCCAATCATTTAAAAATTCTCTTTAGCGAAAAAAAACAACAACATGCATTTTCAGAAGGTAATGTACTATAGGCCCTTTGCATGCTAATATAGATCAGTGCTTTTGTTATTTTAATGAACATAACGAAGTCGGATAGTTTGCCATGTTGAAGAGAATCGTGAATGAGTACAGTTGCTTGTATTCAAAGTTATCGCATAAATAAATCAAATATGTAAGCTCCATACCATTTCAAAACAATATCTCACCGGTTATATGTATGCATTTTATTTAAGTGACGGAAAATAATTATTCCAGTGCTATTTTACAACGCTTTTCTGAATTTCACTTGGTGTGTGTGTGAGTGTGTGTCATCAAATTTTCGATCGTTAATTTAACCAACTTCCCATCAAGCTAGAGCTTTGAAATTTTGGGAATTGTTCGTACTCGCCTAACAATGCAATATTTAGACGTTTGCGACAAGTTTTAACTAATATTTCAATAGTTTTAATAGAGATCAAAATATTCTTTCCTCTCAGCGCTTTTAGGATTGGGAAAAAATTTCTTTCCCCTCTAGAATCTACCGAACCTCCCACCCGCATGAATTATCAATAAACCTTTTTTATTACTCTGATCAAATATCTCCTTTATTATCCTCGAGATAGTAAGGGTTGCTTTGACTTTTAGTCAGTAATCATTCATAAGAAAAGAAAGTTTCAATGAAACCGTGTCTTATCACAAATAATTTTTTCTGATTCTGATTCCCATTCTTTTTTTAATAGAATGACACAAACTTTCAAATGCATGTTTTGATTTTGAGCCGTGGATTTTTAATATTCTCACAAATGTCTCTAAATTAAAATAACTAACAGTTTTAACTAATATTTCAATAATTTTCTCTAATAAACTTTTGCCACCATATAAAAATTGTTTTTTAAAACGTTGGTTTTATATCAGATTATTTTAATGTATAGTGTTGTTACTATGCAGAGGAAAATCTAATTACTTCATTTGCATTGATCGATCTACTTTCAATTTGTGAAAACTTTTATAAAAAAAAAATACCTCAAACAGTACATTAGTCCCAGAACGAGAAAGAAAAGGTTATCTCTTTAAGAACACATATTACAACGTGCAATGAATAAAGGAATTGTGAAGCGAAAAGAATAGACAGATCCTTTGAAACTACAAATAAATGGTAATTTGAAAAAACTGAGACGAATCTGATTAGTAAAGAACCTAATTTATACCATTTGAAGAGATGATCAGTAAGAACAGATTTACCGAGAACAAAATTATACTAGCTCTTTCAAAAACATATGTTTTATTTTGGTTCTCGAAAAACCCTAATAAAAGGTGTCAAACTGTTGAAATTTTTTAGAATGTGACAGCGTCTGTAATCAGTTATTATTCCATACATTTTTTTTTTTTTTCATGGGAAGATGGAAATATCAAGTAGAAAATAATAGATAAATAATAACTGAAAAATAAAATATCTATATGCAAAAAATAAATTATATGTTTTTTATAATTTTCACTGTTTATTTTCTATTGTGTTATTTTATTAAAACCGAATAAATAACCAATGGATATTTTAATATTGAATCGACCTTTTCGCATCTGCTGAGTCGTTTTACAGTTGTTTAATAGAATATATACATTTTTTTTGCAAAAGAATGAAATAAATTTCACCTGCTTTTCTCATGAAAAATGTAATTAAAATTTACTAGAAAAAAAGTGCTTTTACTTTTAACCAGACATTGCTTAAATCAGTAAAAGAATAATTATAAAAAAAATAATAAATATGTTTTTCTTTATTATAACTGCAATTAAAATGAACAACGGATGGCTATAATATTTTAAAATGTTTTTTTTTTAATTCTTTTATTTCGATTTGTTTTAAATAGCCGCAGCAATTATTAATTTGTTTTTAAAATTACTGTCTTAAAAAAATACTTTTTTTTTGAATATCTCATCTGTTAATTTGAAAATTCATTTCGTGGTTAAAACATTAATCTGGTGAGCCGTAATATCGGCGGGCCATAAAATCTTAAAGAGAACATGTTAGTTCAATTTCACGTCTGTGAGGAAGTAGCATGAAGGTTATTGTTAATATTCTGTTAATCAATGACACATGGAAATTTTTACGGTGTTGTTAGGTTGATTTTTCATATTTAAAATGTTCCGATCGTGAAATAAATTAACGTTATTATTTTCCGAAAATTGTGTTCTTAAAAGAGAATATTTTTTGTCATTTAAGCGAAATTAGCTAGCTTAAAGATGGCGGCATTGAGGCAGAAACTATTGAGGATAGTACAGAATCAGGAAGATGAAAAGATTTGTCAGATGTTTCGGACAATACTAGTGAAACTGTGAAATAAAGAAACATGCTACAGAAGAGGAGAAAAGCCAAATTTCAATATACTTCTCAACATCTTGACTTGCTTGAAATTTACTTTAATAAATGTAAGAGTAAAAAAAAAATTTATTGGAAAAATCACCATATTTCCATTCTGGGAAGAAATTAGCTCCACTCTATCAAACTGAAATCCTTGGTCTCAATCAGCTAAATACTTAGAGTAAATTCCTAAAACTTAAGATTATTTTTTTCTTCTTTCCCTGTTGGAAAATGAAAAAAAATGCTTAACTTAGAAGATTATACCTGTTTACCAAAGTCTAAAGACTCGAAAAATCTTTCTTGTCACACCAACCTTAAAACAATTTCTTTATAATCTCTACTATTTATTAACTTAGTTCATATTTTATTTATCTTTCTTACTTTTAATTTGAAATCAGTTAACTTCCTCAAACTATTTTGTACAACCACGGATATCCCTAGCACCTCTCTTTGATATCTCACCTCAATATGACAAATAATAAATATATATATATATATATATATAAAGGTCGAATGTATAGTTTTTCTATAATTCGTACTTTACATAACAGAAAAAGAGGAGACGTATAGTAACTAATTTTAAGAATTCTCTATGTGAAAAAACTATTCTAAGGTACTTACACGAATCTCAATAAACATCTAAACAAAAGTAGTAAATCAACCTTGAATTATAAATATCTTATAATCATCTCAATAAGAGATTTTATCTAATTTAAGCGTAATAAAGCAAAACATTCTCGACTAATTATGTAAAATAAATAATTTATTTGGGGAGATTTACATCCACCTACACTATTCTTAATTAGGAGAAGAGGAATAACATTTGGGACATAAAATTAACTTGAAATTCATTACAAAATCCTTTTCACTCAATAAAACTCACTCAAATTTCACTCAGTACTTATTTCGTGCTAGGATTAGGTAATGAATATAAGTTATTATATATGTTTTGGCACTGAATTTAAAAAATCTATTGCTAGAAAAGAAGATATTGGAAAGATAACAATCAAGAAGCATCTCATATATTAATAAAAATTCAATTTTTCATTCGAATATATATTGAAACCTCAGGTAACAATAGCTACTCAGTGGCAACGAGCATCTGTCTGAAACCTCAATTTTGTTTCCGGCTCCCTAAAGAAACGTAATAAAAGTTTATTTCTTAAAGGGGCACAATAGTGACTTCACCTCGGTCGAAGCTTGCAATGGTGCATCTCATTGAACACAGCCTTGCACAGATGAGGAAGGGATGTCCATCATTCTGAGGAGGACTAAGAACTATGCATCAGAATGACTTGTGGTGTTAGGGGCCCACTGCTTTCTACTTTCAATGGACAAGCTGGCCGTGAGTGAAACTGGACATTGTTCTGAAGGAACGAATAGCTTGGGGACAAGGTAGGGGCTTTTGCAAGTCAAGGCCTGTCCCATCAGAAGTAGAAAAAAGAATTGGAAAGGGACGGAACGGTTTTACCCCGGAAGATTGGGCGGAGTGAAAAGAGAGAATCCCGCGACCACACACGAGAAAAGGCGTTGGAGGGAGCGAAAAGTGGACATTTTCGTGCTATTCTGGCGACTCTTTGGCTATTTAAACAAACATCTGATTCTAAAAGTGATAAGGCGAAAATCACTGTGTAACTTGCGAATATCAATTGTAAATAAAAATAAATTTACTTAGTGAGGATCTCAGTGCTGTATAAGACATTTTATCTTATACAGCATCGATAATCCACTTCTCAGAATGGAGTCATGACGTTACACCTCATTTTGCTATCAATAGCGAATTTATCCCTTTTTTATTAGAGGAGAAAAGAAATTCCACATATTTAGTCAAAACTGATGTCAAAAAAAAAAAATAAGCGCCGATGACGCGGTTTAGAGATAACTACACCGGCAGATAGCGTCATCTATGGGCAAATCAATTCATATGTTACATACCTGGTTTTAGATGATTTTATTGAAGACGAATTGTACAGTCGTCAAAAATCAACTCACTGTAACAATTCTCATAATCAGAATAAATTAGCAACAATCATTTTAGGCTCAAGAGAAACTAATCAATGATACTAATTTTCATAATTAATGAACTCTAAAAAATAATTCTACCATGAAAACCATCTTTTTCAAGTATTTATAGTCTCATCATTAAAATTGCCTCAGAATCTGATAATAATTATAATTATATTCACATTTTCAGTTTGAAAATTGCCAAATTAGGAAAAAATGAATTTCATGACATTAAAAAGTGAAAAATAATAATGTTGAAAAATATGAAATATTAAATACAGTTACGAAAGGTGAGTGTAACATGCCAAAACTTTTACATATTTGATTCCTCATAGTTATAAAACCTTCAACTAAACAGTTTATCCTTGAACTCGGAAATGATTCAACTATGAAGTATGATCCGAAGCATCGAGGCTGAAGGAGCCTGTATACAAGGAAAAATCTTACTTGAGTTCAATCAGGACGCGGTTTTATGGAGGAAAAATAGAGTTGGGGAGGAGAGAATATTATGAATCACGTGAATGGAAGTAATTGCTGTATGAGCCCCTAATCATTTTTCCAGAAATCCTCTTGAACTAGATCTTCTAATGAAGTTTGGAGAATACTTTAATTCCATTTCACTCATCATTCAACGAAAAGAAGAGAAAAATCAATAGAAATTAGCTTGGGTTAAAAAAAAGGAAAGAAAAGAAACTTATGGAAACTATTATATAAACCATAATTTAATTCCGCTAAACCATTAATCTATATATTATTTTTGTTCAATGTAAGAAATTGCAGAGTTTTTATAATTAAAAGCAGTTTTTTTTTTTTTTTTTTTGACGGACTGTGCAACACAGAAATTTAATATAGTAGACAGTACCACTTTCCTTGAAGAATGGGAGTTAATTTTTAAATTAATACTTTTATTCCTTAAGAATAGTTTTCACCCCATTTGATAGAACTTTTTTTTTGATAAGAGATTACTAAAAAAGTAGCATAATCACTTTTTATTTCTTTATACCTAAAAAGGGTTCTCAACCCACTCCTCCGCTTGCAAATGCCTCGGCTAAAGTACAGTTCTTTAAATGAAAAATTGTAAATTAAAGAGAGAGATCAGTTACTATAGTGTGTTATTTTAGCAATCAAGGATATGCTGATTCACCGTTTTATAATTACACCTTAATTTTACAATTACGCGATATTTAATGATGTTGATTATTCCCGCCTTAATACTAATAAATTTAAGCAATTATTTTCCAATATGAAATAAAAATTGACGTTAAGCATTTCCAAAGCTTTTTCAAAGTTTGCATGTGAATAATTGGAGTTAGACTTTTAAAAATAAGAAAATAAAAGTATTGTATGTTATATAGATAAAGATTTAAAGCAACCATCAAGGATCGTTTCTAAATCAGTACATTCTCCCCTTTTCATAATGACCTTTGCAGAAAACAGATTAAGAAAATCTGGAGTTGTTGCTGATAGCGCATGTTTGTGTCCAATGTGTATTTTTTCAAAGATGAAAAATATCACATTTCGTCATCAAAATAGGTTCACTCTCCTTTTAAAGTATTCAGTTGCGTCATGTAGAAATTTCTTTAAGAGATAAAAGATTGTTGCTTTTTCCTGCATACAAACTTCTGAGAGATGTCTCAGTACCTGAAAAAAGTTTCCTGGAAATCAACAGCATTTTTAATGGGTTTTCTTTAACTCACATTGTAACTGTGTCTGGGTCAATTGTAACTTTATCTAGTTCAAAACTTTAAAAGCTTTTTTTCTCGCATTTTAAAGCGCTCAATTGAACTGAAATTTTCTATACACGATTTTTCGGATCGCAATAAGATAATTTAATCGCAATTAATAAAAATTAATTGATTAAAACTAATTACAAAAGTATTAAATTTTACGACAAGTTTCTCGCCAAATCCATCGTTTAATAATTTATCGTTTGTTTTAATTTTAATTACATTTAGCTTAAATATATTCAATTTAATAAAATAATGCTTAATAGAGCTAAAAAAATTTACATGTATATATTTTAGGTGATAAATTTAATAAACGTCAAATAATAAAATAAATTATTAAAACTAATTAAAGAATAAATTGAATTTGACTCACCATTTCCTTTTCTTTTTGAAATTTAAGGTATAAAAAAATTATGTTACGCAAAGTGTGAAGTTCGAAAGAAAACTTATGTTCAAATAATTCGATATAAAAACCAACGTTTTTAAAAACAACGTTTTTATATGGTGGCAAAGTTTATTAGAGAAAATTATTGAAATATTAGTTAAAACTGTTATATTTTAACTTAAAGAGACATTTGTAGGGAGTTTAAAAATCTATAATATACAAAAATCAAACATGCATTTGAGTTTGTAAGTCATTCTATTAAAAAAAAAAAAGAATGGGAACCAGAATTCGAAAAAAATTATTGTGATAAGATCGGCGCCAAATATTGAGAGCACCTTTCTTGCGAATGATTGCGGTAAAGTCAGCAACCCTTACTATCTCGGAGATAGTAAAGGGGAGATAGTATCTCTCCTTTGTGAGTACGAAAGGTTTACGATACCGCATGCTGCGTGGGGAGTGCCCGGTGCTCCCAGAGGGGGAAAGAAATTTTTTCCTCAATCCTAAAAGCGCCGAGAGGAAAGAATATTTTGACTTGTTAAAATTATTGAAATATTAGTTAAAACTTCTCGCAAACGTCTAAATATTGCATTGTTAGGCCAGTACGAACGATTCCCAAAATTTCAAAGCTCTAGCTTGATGGGAAGTTGGTTAAATTAACGATCGAAAATTTGATGACACACACACACACCAAGTGAAATTCAGAAAAACGTTGTAAAAAACTCGTTTTTTACCAGTTATTTTGATATTGCGATGGAGAACCCCGAAAGACAGTGGAGGGAATGTGTTTTCAAACAAAAAACGCATTTCTGGCTAAAAACGAGTTTTGTATAAATAATTTTATAATTTATGAAACATTAACTAAGCCAATTTTGTAAAATAAATCACTGTTTTGTTAATTAATCTAAGATTGATTACAGAATTTTACCGGAGATAAGATTATAAATGACAAAAGATGATTATTAAAATAGTTTTTTAAAAAAATTAATGCAATCTAAATCAAATTTCATAGATTAAAAATTAGAAAAACATTTTTAAATCAAGTTCTTATTTAAAGATGGATTAAAAGGTATAAAAAATCATTCTTTTTAAATATATATGATTTCTTAATGATTGAAGCGCTTTATTAAAATACCTTAATTATTGATAACTTAAGGACCATTGTCACTTATAAAAAAGATCAAAAGAAGTATTAAAGTCACAAGTTGTTATAAATTATATATTATTTTACATTTAAAAAATATTTATATACCTTTTGGTCCATCCTTAAATAAAAGTTTAGTTTAATTTTTTTTTATTTCTTTTTAGTCTGAAAATTTAAGACTAAAAAGCAATTACTTGAGCTATACGTCTGTGTAATATTTCAACTCAGCTGGACATTATTTCCGGCACCTCAGGCGTCTCCCTAAATTCTTCACTCCTTGAGCATACCATAGTATTGTATTGTCATCGGAGCTACATGTGCATGCATAAGTTCAGTTCAATCGAATGATAGGAAGCGAGTTAAAATTAAAATACAAATTTTGAACAGGAAAGACAAACATACATATATGAACATATAGGGTCGAACATCTGGGGGTTGCAGTACACCGAGGTCTAATTCCTGACGATTATGCAAATAAGTCATGATGATGCGAATGGTTAATTTGTGTTATTTGATTTGGGGAACTCCCGAGTATCCCCACCTAAACTGAACTTTTTAGTCAAGCATGTGTGCAGAACGCTTGAATACACTTGCTATATTAAGCATTGAAAAAGAAATTGCAAAAAAAATTGTAATTTTTCTGAAGAAATTAATGTCTAACAAAAACAAAATCACGCATTAAATAAACATGCATTAGTAATATATGTTCTCGTGATAGTATATATATATATATATATATATATATATATATATACTTTACAAAAAAATTAGGTCCCAAATGGTTTCTTGCACTCAGGCCCCTTTATACTGAAGGCCGACTCTGAACATAGCAAGTTAAATAAAAGCTTGTAAAATGGGAACGATGCAAAACTATAGAGTATAAATATATGTTTTAGAAAATTTCATCGGCACCAATATTTCAATTAATCATTAATCATAAGGATTTGTAACAATTTTAAAATACATTTCACATTCTAGCTTCGAAAAAAACCAAAATTCCTTTTGTTGTTTTATTACTTTTGTAACATTTTTTCCCTCCTTTTTATATTATTATTATTTTATAATAAATGAAATTAACAAAGATTTAACAAGAAATCAAAAATATATCTATTACTATCCTATTTAACTGAATTGGAGATAAAAGATTTCACCACATTCCGAAAAAGTATAATTTCAAACAAAGTAAATATGAATCAATGATTACTCACCTGTGTTGTAAAGCTATGAGGCCTAGATATATTATGTGAGAAACATCCAAATTCGTGGGCCATGTACCAGTTGCAATACAACCGAAAAGCCCACATGCTTCTCGCAACTCATCTGTGTTTCCCTCACTCAGTTCTGAACTCATTTTGTAATAGACAGGGAAAATTAGATGTCTTTCTTGATGAGCCAGGAAGCTTCGAACTGATCAATACTGCTAAAAATTTTCCAAACTTTGCGCCAACTTTTACTATAATTGGACACGTGACTTCATATCGTCGCGAAATCTTACTAGCTTTGCAAGTGTTCAGGCTGTCAATTGGCTACTCATATTGTATTCTTCCGCGCACCGCGCATTCTATTTGCTTGGCGCTATATTCGTATTAAGTTGTTTTTGACTTTCGATATAGTAAATATTTACTTCAATGAATAGTCAGAGGTGAATAATTTTTTAGAACATCCTTTAGCTCTCTGGCTGACATTCACCGTTTTAGCTATTTTGTATCTGAACAAAAATACGAGTCACTACTATATATTTCAAAATTACGGTGTGTGTGATAAAGAGAAGATAACAAATAAGCTGAGATAGCTTTTTGAATTAAAAGTAACTGTTATCTTATCATTTGTCCTCGGAAGACTGGCGTTAAGAAATACCTAGTACTGATAGCACTTGACCTGTTTTATCTTATTTAATCTTGGTAGTATTTTGTAATCGGAAAAGTATAAATTTTTTGCTTGAACCAACTTTTCATATATTGACCGATCTTATATTATTGGCTGCTTGAGGTGTTCCTAAGAAAAATTCGTGATGTCTTCCGGTGAGTAATTCATTTATAACAATAACCCATAGCAATAAAATTTGTTTGATTTACGATAGGCAAATTTGTTGATGGAATCAATTTTTGTATCGTATTACTTTTGTCATTTTTATAATATGGTTGGGGTTACGTGTTTGCAGAATTGGATTATATAACTACCTACAAAATAGAAATTTTACTTCTTGTTCTTTAAATCACACATGCCCTTTAGAATTTACTATATTTCACTCTGTGGACTTGTTTTCCTACATACAGTTAATTTCAGTTTCACAAATAAATTTCTAATTAATTTAATTTCAGTTTAATTTCTTATTTCACAAATAATGAAGCTGATGTAGGAATTGCATATGCACTTGCAATTTTTTTCAAATATTCATTTTGTGTAAAAGGCCAAAATACTGAAGAGAAACACACAAAAATTCTGGTATCAATACTAATGAACGTTTAAAAATTTTCTAGTGCAATACAATGAGAACAAAGATAAATCTTCATAATTCCTAGGATTATGACCCGAATCATTTCCTTGGAGTTATTGATTTCAGTTATTTATACATTTAAATAAAATAATTTGTTTTTCATTGCTGAGAGACATTCTATTCATTGTAATATTAATTAGTTATTATGTAATTAATCAATGATAGAGAGCAGAAGGAAATGGTTTCAGTGTGTTTCAATTTTTTAAATACATTCAATACAGATTGGTTGAAGGTGTCCATTTCTTTTATAAAATCATACCTATACTTCAAAGTAAGAACATTATTTGTTTTATACTATTATTTTCTCTATTATGCTTATGAGATAATGTATGAAAAATATGGTTCTATAACATGCTGAAAAATAGACTGAGTTCAGCATTTCCTAGAATTTAATTTCAAGCACTGTCTTATGCGGACATAATAGTCTTTTTTTTTTTTTTTTTTTCCAATTATGAGTTTTGAAACCTTTTCAATTAAAATTCATGATTTGTCTGATAATTTTAATTCAAATTAAAAAAAATTTTGAGTCAATTTTATAGCAGAAATTTAATGTATAGTGGTAGACAGGTGTTTTTAGATATTTCAAAACGCTTAATTACTGCTTAAGGCATTTTAAGTACACTATCTTTGTTAAAACAAAACATCATGAAAATTTCCTTAATTTGAAGTTAAACACATTTACACATTTTCAGCTGAAAGAAAAATGACTTAATTTTCAAAAAAAATGTTGATGACAATATATAAACAAATTCGCAATTCTTACATTTCGAAAATTATTCAACTTTGGTCTTGGAATATACAACTGAATCCAAATACCAGTACTTCTAGTAAAGCATCAGAACTGCTAATGAAAAGGAAGGTTACTTTTAAAAATCTTAACTGTATGAGACCAGGAAGGGCAAGGACATGAATTCCCTCACCATCAGTGACAGCAAGTTTTCCAAATTAATCTGCAGTCTCGTTGCAATCTTCGACATGTCCCTTTCTTCCCAGTATAAGTTGTAAAGTTCAGAATAAGTTGCTTATTCTTAATTTTAATTTATTTATTGTACTTTGCTGTAGCAATATTGAGGATAAACTGTCGGAAGGAATAAATAGTAATTTTTAAGTTATGAGAGACGGACCACAATACACCAAAATCCGATTCCCAAAAGCTTGGCCTAGAAAACTGAATTATAAGGATTCAGTTTAAACATATAGACCCTATTTAGGACACCATGGTGGAAGACACACAGTGAATCCAGTTTCGTTTCCAATCCTTGATCCATCAGTGTAAATTTCCCACTCGAAGGGACCCTAAAATTTGTTAAGAATAAGAATATGTTTTTCAGGATGAATAGCTCTCAGTAAAATACATAGTGGGGCTTTTAATAACAAGAATGATGCTGTAAATATTTTTTGAATCCATTTAGCTATTTAATAAAAATCTCTAAATTACTTATTATTTACTTGTTTTAAAGAATTTCTCTGCTGAAGTTCGTTTTAATTTCCAAAGTTTATACTTTTTAAAAAACTCAAGCGTAATGCTCATAAAAATTTAATTTTCAAAGCTTGAAATAATAAATTGTGATATAAGTTTCGACAGAAATACAAATTAATGGTGTAAAATATTCATACAGCAAAATTACACAATGATGACCTTAAATAAATTGATATTCTTAGAAATCCATCTTCAATTTATTTCTATAACTAAATCCTGAAATTCATATTTCACTTAGGAAACCAAAAAACCCATCTGTTTAGTTCGCATTAATCAAATTAGTGAAGATCTATTGTCTAATTAATATTGAACATATACACTTCAAATTATTTATTTCATTTAATAACAACTATTTGTATCAAGATGAAATTGTATAGAGGTACATTAGAATTAATATTAAAGATTTAAAACTTTCACCTAAAGTAAAATAAAAGTCAAAAGATTTTATGAGAAACAAGTGTTTTCTATGATCTACTAGAAAATTTTAGTGTTATATTCATATATATATTTCATCCTTCCAAACTTGGCTTATCAAGTTTATATTAGACTCCAGAAAAACAATAATCCAATATATTATATTATATTTGATTCACCTATCTATGAATCCAATATAAACCACACATTTCCAAAAGAATCTGACCAAAGCTATATATTGCATTGAAAATGTGTGTTACTCTATGGTGATTGTAACTTTAAATGGTACTTTTCCATTTCGCCGCCGCAATCGATGAAGTCGCTTAAAATAATACAACCGACGCCAAACGGAATATGTGTTTACTGTGTGTTGTCACCAATAAAGTCGGCTTGGTGAGATTTGCGCTGAACGAAATGGAAAAGTACCCTTTAAACTTATAATCAGTCAATATTTCAAAATTCATTTTAAGCAATATATCATTTTAATTTGCTAATGCTTGTTTAGTGTATGTCTTTATATACATGCATAAAAAGATGGTCATTTTTTGTAAAAATGCAATGCAATTTTTTCCACCAGATTTTCTTTTATTGTAAGTATAATCCACTTTATATAAGTATTCAGTTTTATTTTTGAAAAATCAATTTGATTGTATTATATTTTCTTGCAGATTTGAAAACAGGTGCCCTTATTATTGAAGGAAAAACCAAGAGAGTTCTTGAAATTGTGAATGATCCAAATAATGTTTTAATGGTTTCAAAAGATAGAATTACAGCAGGAGATGGGGTAAAAGCAGATGACATGGAAGGAAAATCAGTCATTTCAACTGAAACAACTGCCAAAGTTTTTGAGTATTTGAATGAAATTGGTTAGTAAATATTTGTGAATTCAATTTATAATAATGTGTTATGATTTTGCTTAGTTAAAATTAAACTGTGCAATAATATTCCCACATTACTTTTGTTAAAATACAGTGTAGACTTTTAATACTAGTTGTTTAAATCTAATTAAATACAAAGCATGATTTTTTTGCTCTTATCTTTGTAATTAATCATGAACCATTAATAGATCAATTTAATTATCAACTTCTTTGATGATTATTTTCATAAATTATATCATGATAAAATATAATTTTTTTAGTGATTCTTAGGCAAGTAAATAGTACTAAAAATTCATATATAAACACAAATTTGTGAAAAGAAATTTCATTTAAAATAAATAGCTTTGATAGTGACTAGCAAATTTTTATTAAACTGAATTTCTTTATTAAGTTTAAATATTTTAAACTTGTGACGGGTCCATCCACGACCTTGTCACTAACAGTCCTTAGAAATTATTTTTATTAGAATGCTTCCTCCGAAGAAGAGAACGGGATCATGCTAATTAAGACTAATATATATATTGTACTAGCTTTCAGAAAAAAGAGGGGGGAGAGAGAGGATAGATTTGTTTTGTAGCTGAGCTTCTGTTAATAAATTAAATTGTGTTAGAGATGTCGACCCTCCTTCCATACCTTCCGACCCCTTATCTTTACAAACTTATCTCTTAAAGTTGAGTGTACATTTCTATCTTTGTCACAAAATGTAATTATATGTCTCTTTACAAGTTTTTATCTTTATTTGTATTCAGAAATGTAAAATTTATTTTAAAGGTATTAAAACTCACTACATTAAAAAGCATGATGAAAGATCTCTAATAGTAAAAAAGTGTGATATGATTC
Organism: Nephila pilipes; assembly: GCA_019974015.1. Classification (NCBI taxonomy): domain Eukaryota; kingdom Metazoa; phylum Arthropoda; class Arachnida; order Araneae; family Nephilidae; genus Nephila; species Nephila pilipes. Next base: position 536,246 of record BMAW01120756.1, on the reverse strand, counting down.
CAATTGAATGGGTATCTCGCCGCTTTGCAACTGGATCATTTTTGAAACGACATCCTGGTGTTAAAGAAGGTTATTGCTTCTGTCCATTAAAACTTGAAACTTTTTACAAAGTGAGTACTTTTGTATAACTTGGGTTCATAGTGTAATATAATATTTAATATATATTTGTAAAAATTTTCAATTAATTTTTTTTTTTTTTTTTTTTTTGCTTCTTTTAAAGGATGATGCCAATCATGACCCACAATGGTCTGATGAACAACTTATTTGTGCAGAACTGGTAGTTGGAAATTTAAAAATTGGAAAAACTGAAGTAGAAATCATGCATAAAACAACTGCTTGTATATTTGAAGCTTTAGAAAGAGCTTGGGCAACTTTAGGTTGTAGTTTAATTGATATGAAAGTGGAGTATGGAGTTACAACAAAAGGTTAAAACATCCTGTCCTTTTTTTTTTTTTTTTTTTTTTTTTTTGGAAAACATAATATGAAATATTTTTCAACTTTTATTTTTGAATGAGATAAAATTATAATTTTTTAATAAAAAAAATGGCTATTATCCTCATGTACTATATCGTCTTTAATGTAATATATTAATTTTAGAAATTTATAACCATTTTCTTATAATCAAAAAGGAAGTTATGTTTTTCTTAGTTTTTAATTTGATTTTATTATTTTGTACTGATATTTTTCAGCTTTATTAAAATTCAACTATAAACTGTCTGTTAACATGAGCAAGAATATTCATTATATTACTTTATTCTAGGAATTTAAAAATGAAAAGAAAGTATCTTTAATTTTTTGCATGCACATTTATTCTTGAAATGAACATTCATTTTAGATATAAAAAAAAAAGTGTTTCTTATACATATGAATATACACTCTGAAAAATCTAAATTGTTTTATAGGGGAACTTGTATTAGCTGATGTCATTGACAGCGATTCATGGCGACTATGGCCAGAAGGAGATAAAAGAAAAATGGTTGATAAACAAGTGTACAGAAATTTAAAAGAGGTTACACCTGAAGACTTGGAAAAAGTGAAAAAGAATTTTAAATGGGTTTCAGAATTAGTAGCAGTAAGTAAATTTTGCTTGCAAATTTTCAATCATTTGAACTCATTGAATGAGGATTAACATTAAATTTGAATTACTATCAGAATATTTATTTATATTATAAATTTTTTAACGAAAATAACATTAGACAAAGAGAGAGTTTTCAAATGTTTATTTGGATTCAGTGCCCAAAATAAAAATGAAGATTTCTCATTGATATTTTAAAATTTCCATTTGACTCATAAGTTTTAAATATATATATAATTTAACTTATAATTGTTTCCCCCCCCCCTCTCTTCAAGTTTTAATGAAAGGAAGCAATGCCATTTTTGTAAAAATTTGATTTTGTAAAATACATTTTTTTGTAATTTGATTATTAATGTAAGCAAGTTTTATTTCTGAAAATTTTGTTTGTAGAACTCATTTTATATTCCTTCATTTGATAACTAAAGAATTTCTTTACCTTCTGCAGAAATTTTTACCTAAACCTTCAGGTCAAGTTGTTATATTAATGGGATCTGCTTCTGACAAAGATCATGCTGTTAAAATTATAACTGCTTGTGAAAAGTTGGGTGTTCCAGCCATTATGAGATTGACATCTGCACACAAAGGCCCTGATGCAACAATGAATATTGTTGCTCAGTATGAAGGTAATATCTTTAATCTGAAAATTATAAAAATCTTTTTTTTTTTTTTAAATAGCTAAGAAAATTGTTTTGTTGTATAAATTAAGTTAATTCCTTTATTTTTAAAATTTGATGCCATCTTCATTAAAAAATAATTTTGGTTATATATTATTTAAAAATAGTGTAAAATAGAATTTTAATTATTTATTAATTTATACTGTAACTTTATTTTATGTTCTGGTTTGTTGTTACTTATATTGTATTGTATTAGGGTCTCATCCCTTTTTTCATCTTTACTTCTCTAATTAATAAAACTTAATTACCATTTCTATTTTTTACATATGTAATACAATAGGAGCTGGAAGATAATTCTTTACTGTACTAATGTTGTTCTATTATAAGATGAATGTGAAGTATTAATAGGAAAAAAAGTTCTGTAAATTATTCAACTAATAATTATTGTTCAATCTGACACTGTAAAGTATGCTTGAATCATGTACATTTAATTAAAATTTAGGCTTTATATAAATTTCTTATTGCATATTACAATTATGTGTATGCTTTTTATATGTGTGTACTTAAATTTTTTTTTTTTTTTTTCATTTTGTATGCATAATTGTAACAGAAGTCTGTAAATTTTAAATCGCTTTATATAGTTCATCTTAGTTTTTCTTAATCTTCGTAGTTTTTTTTCCCTACATTATTGAGAAAGGTGTTAAATGAGTACTTCTTTTATTATTTTTCATCCAGCTGTTTGAGATTTCATATTGTCTTATAGAAATAAATTTGTAGTATCTACTATATCAAACACTAATTAAAATTTTAGTGTTTTTAAATAAAATCACTTGAGATTATTCTAAATTGGAATGAATCATTAATAAATGCATTAAGAATATGTTAAAATGCCTCAAATCGTTTTCTCCCATTTTACCTGATAGATATTTATGACATAATAGAAGGTTTTAATCTTAAATAACAGATTTTTGAACTGTCCATGTTTTTTGTGTATGAAAATTCCTTTTCTTTTTTTAAAAAAAAAAACTAACTGAAATATCTGGTGCTTGGCAAGAGTTTCATGTAGTACAGCTATGTTTTGTGATTAAAATGTAAAACTTAAAAAAAAAGATGGTAATGTTCAGCTCATCTGCAAATTTGTTGTAACAAAATTTTGTTGGTTGCAAAAAATGTTTTACAAAAGGGGAAAGTAATGATAATTGAGTAGAATATTAATTAACTTTGCTCCAAAACATCCCCCCAAAAAAGATATTTAAATGAAAAAGAAATTGCTTGAAAATTCCCAAACATAGAAGGTCCTCTTATAATTGTCTTAACCTTTTTAAATAATTTCATCTAATATTAAGTAATTTCTTGAATTTCTTATTAAAATACAAATTAAGGTAATACATCAGTTGGGTTTAAAAAAGTACTTAATTTAGTATGTGAGATATATTTTAATCCAATAGAATTTACGAAAAAAATTATACTTTTAAAAATTAAGTTTATTTCTTGGGAAAAGCAGGCATGAATGATGAGACACACAAAAAACTCTCACTACTTTATATATTAGATACAGCATAATTCTGTATTTGTTCCATAAATCATGAAATTATAAATAGAATAAAAAAAATAGCTTGTGAGAAAAATTAAGTGTGTTATTTTTTATTTTGTTCACTATTCTAGTAACTGCTTTTATAACATAACAATCTTATAAGTTCAGATTTAAAAAAATGAAATTATAGCGTAATTTTTATTTTTAAATAAATGTCAAAATATAAATTTTCAGGCCATTCTCAACCTACAGTTTTCATAGCAGTCGCTGGCAGAAGTAACGGACTAGGTCCTGTAACATCAGGGATTTCAGCATCCCCTGTTATTAATTGTCCTCCTATTACTGCTGATTGGGGTCGTGAAGACATATGGTCCTCACTGAGAATGCCTTCTGGTAAAAAAGAACTTTTTTTAGTTTTCTTGTATATTGATGGATTTTTCAATTATTTAGAAGTTTCCAGTTTATTATCCTTAAGAATTCTTCATCTTTCAAAACAATAAATAAAATTTTCAGTATTGTGTAAATGAACATTTAGGGCCTCTTCAGAAAAATATTTAACTTTATTTTAAATATGATATGTAAGAGAGGAGAGAGAAGTGCATATTGTTTATTGATTTTTGTTATAAAAAAATATATCTTTTTTTGAAAAGAACTTGCAGCTTATAAATTTACATTTTTATTCTGCTATTCTAGGATTCAACATATTTAATGTAAATTTTCTTCTAATACCATTACCTTATATTAAATAATTTTATTGATAAATTCTTACTTATATTTTAATGTATAAGAATTACTATATTTGTTAATTTTCTTATGCAAGTTTAAGAATGCTGAAAAATCATTTAATAGAACAGTCATAAACAACTTTGTACAAAATAAATTTTTTTTTTAATTCGCATGGTGAGCGTGTGAAATTCACTTTACCAATTCATAAACAAACCTTTTCATTTCTCTTTAAGAATCGGAATAATTGCATTTTATTCAATTTTTTAAATTATATATTTACATAGTTTTTGTAACTAATTTAAATGTTCAACAAATCTAATGGAGAATTTGATTTTAATCCCCTTTTTTATTTATTTATAGGAATTGGTTGTAGTACAGTACTATCACCAGATGGAGCTGCCCTTGCTGCAGCTCAAATATTTGCTCTCACAGATCATGTGATTTGGTCACGCATTAAGGCAAAGCAGGTGAACACATGGATTGATTTGAAGCGAACTGATGCAAAAATTTCTTTGTAAACAGACATTTTACAAAAATAATAAGAGACTACATAGAATTAAAGAAAATATAATAGAGAATTAAAAAATTGTAATCACTCTGGTTGTAAATAAAGTCAATGAGTTTTTCGTACTAAAGTATTTAAAGATCAATTTATATGATATGTCCCTATACTGTTATAGATTAATATTAATATTGAATATATTTTCAGAATCGTACAATGTAAATTTAATTGAATCGTGTATCTGATATTTCATAATTTTATGAAGCTAATTTTAGAAAATTTTATTATCCTTAAAGTATAAAACTGATATTTGTACAAGATTGTAATATTTATATCATTTTTAAATATTTGTGTATTTTTCTAAAATTTAAAAAGTATTTTATTAATGTAACTGCTGAAATTTTTAATAAATGTTTTTTTTTTTTTCCTTTTTTATTAAAAATTGCATTGCTTGATTTTTTATCTTTAGATTTATAACATGCTGAATAACCTTATGTATTTAACTATAATTCCCACTCCTCTGCTTTTTATAATGAAAAAATAAGCATAATTATAAAAAAAATCCCTTATCTTTCTGTTCCGAATTATCTCTATTTAAAGATCATAATTATGTAACAAAAAAGTGGATTCATTAATGCATTTGAATATTCTAGTGAGATTAATTTTATTATTTGATAATTTATTTAATTTATGAGTTATTAAATGTGTGCCATTCAAATATTTATGAGGAAAAATATTTTGTAAAATCTGATGCATTCCATGAAGAAATGGCAAAAATTCAAATGGACACACACAAATATATATATCAGTCAAATTTCCTGTAATTCCTCTCCTTGTAACATTTTTCATGAAAAATTTGTTATATAATAATTATTTCAAAGTAAAACAATATTTATTACAGAAATTCAACATGAAAATCTTTTTATGTAAAATCTTAAATTCTTATAAATTAATAACTATAATTAATACAATTTGGAATAAAATAAAGCTAACAATATAAAACTTCAATTTTTACTTATTTTAATTTGTCACAAAAGTTTGTCTTACAATCCTATTTTTATGAATCATTTTCTAAATGTCATAACATTGTCAGCTATAATTTAGTTGTTTAATTACACTTGTAAAAATGTGACATGCTGTTGTGAGGATATGTTAAATTGCATATATAAATACAGGAAAATAATGAAAACATTTGAAACCTAAATTGTTTATATTATTGTGATAGTCCATCGTGAGATTATGGGCTGTAACAATTCAACATGGATAATATGCATATTTTATCCAATTTTTCGAAAAATAATGAACGACAGGAAAACTTAAGGCTTCCAAACAAAATGCAATTTTTTAGTGTCGATTAAACAAGCTAGTAGTATGTGTAGGCTCTTTGTATATTCGAAGGAAAATGCGATGAAAGCTTAGGTGCCAATATTCGTTCATCGTTCGTGGCACACCTCAGCGATTTTCCATGGTGTTCTTTTATCACATTGAGTGAAAGCAAAAAATTAAAAGGAGCAACCGCCAACGTTTGGATAATGGAATAAGATGGCGAATCGTCATTTAACATGAGGAAATGCAATCTCCGAAGCATATTGCTAAAGACTTTAAAGTAATACTCAACATTGTGAGACAGTTCAATGATACCGGATTTCTAGAGTGAAAGCTTGGTCAAAGTTGTCCAAGAACCTCAATATTAAAGGAAGATCAACATATATCTATTACAGTGGAATGTAACAGCTTCATAAGTTGTTTTTAGAAGGGTACTCAAGGGGTCTGTTTGCAAGACCTGTTGATGTCCCGTTCACTTCTTCACTGGGAAGAGAACGTTTAACTAGGTGCAGACAAAATCGAAATTTAAGCAGGTATCAATGGGAGATCCCTCTATTCACCGATGCATCCAGATTTTGCCTAAGCACAGATTCTCAACGTACTTATATCCAGACGGAGCCAATGATCCTCTAAACACTACATGACTCCAACATCTGAGAAAGAGACAGGTACGGCTGCTAAGGTTTTGATGTCTGAATGGAAGCACAGACCTTCGTGTTTTTCCTAACATGAAATCTGTGTCGAAAAATTTTCTAAATTACAAAATCAACTCGTATCTCAGAGGACATTGTTTAGTAAATCCTCAAATGAAAATGAATCCCTAACTAAGGCCAGTTATAAAGTTGCCTACGTCCTGGCTAAAAGTGGTTTGCAGATGGTAACGTACTGAAGGAATGTTTGTTGAAGGTGGCTGAGGAACTTTGCTTAGGAAAGTCGAAACAATTTTAAAATGTAGCTTTCGGAGCAAATGCCATTGCTCATCTTGTTGAAAATAAGGCTGAAATCACTGTGAGTCAAATGGAGAAAACTGTAAGCAAGTTTTGCCATTTTTCAATTGTAGTGGATACAGTTGTTCTCAATGCACTGGAAAGCTATTCTACCTCTCAACTGTTTGTGTTCATTAAAGGTGTGGATGAAGACATGAATATAACACAAAAGTTAGATTCCCTATATACATGTATAGCGCTGTTACCAGAGAGGATATATATATTCAATGAATTGAAAAAAATATTTGCTGATTATAATTTGGACTGGACTAACTTCAGTTGCCCGACAGTAGACGGAAGAAAGAACATGAGCAACATAAAGAAAGGCTTGGTTGGATAAGTGAAGCAAATATGAAATGAGAAAAATATTCCGCAACCAATGTACCTACACTGTATTATTCACCTTTGCTGCAGACACAGCTAGTCCTTTAAATTTTCTGAACCTAAAACTGCAAGGCGAGAGAAACCTAGTTTCTGATCTATGCACCTATCTACAGGCCTTCAGATCTAAACTTTTTTTTTTTGGAACAAGTACAGGCCTACAACTTGATGCTCTTTCAGCAATGCAAGGTCTTCATGACTAAAGCAACAGCTGAATTCCCCACGTCCTTTGCATTACGAGATCACCAAAGACTTCCAATTGTAATTCTCGTACTGTTTAATACATTCTTTAGCCCTTTCGCTACCGGATGGAGAAAAAAGAATTGCTTCTCTGGGCCTGCGGAGTGTCACTCTGTGCCCAGACGATTTTAGATATTAAGCCTAATTCGTGAAAAAAATTCCTCTAAAATCGGCTATTTATTAAAATATTTTGGTATTTACATATATTATTTAAAATTCATTAAACTTAATATATACGAAAGGAAAAAAAATAATCGAAAATTGATTGTTTTTACATAAAATTACATGCAAAATCATACTTTTAAGAAAATACAAAATATATTTACATATGTTACATAAATTTCATGTTGTAATGATGTACCATTATATGGAATATATAGATATAAAAGATAAATCTTATTTTGCTGTATGGTATATTTATAAAAAAAAAATCAATGCATAGTACAACGTCACATGTCTTACACACATATTTTGACGCTTCACGCAAGATTTTGAGCAAAGGGCACATCTTTCCCCCCCCCCCCCTTTTTTTTTTTTTTTTTACTTTAATGTCTATGTACAAATTTGGACTATTTTCGCTAACATTACTGTCCGATTCATTTATTATTTCGCAAATCTCAGTATCAGATAAATACTTTCTTTTCGTCATGACTGTCGCTACAAATAATAATTCGATAAAAAAAAACCAACGTTTTTATATGATGGCAAAGTTTATTAAAGAAAATTATTGAAATATTAGTTAAAACTGTTAGTTATTTTTAACTTTAAAATTTACATAGACATTTGTGAGTGTATTAAAAAATTCATAATACTCATAAAATCAAAACATGCATTTGAAAGTTTGTAAGTCATTCTATTAAGGAATAATTCGAGATAAAAACCAACGTTTTTATATAATGACAAAGTATATTAATTATTATACGTTAAATTCAAAACGAACACGTGATATACAAGCGTACATATACGACATACAAGCCTTTCCTTCTTAGTTTCCAAATATTTTTGGATTACCAGATCTAACAGCGTGGAGGTGAGGTGAGGCTAATTTAAGTATGATTGGCTAAGTGTAGATAAATCTACATGTATTACAGACATACTCTTCTAGATCCAAAAACGTGCACAAAACACAAACGAACTTTACTAAAAAAAATTACGAATGGAGCAAATAAAAGTTATGCTCTAATAATTTTTACTAATTCATGATTTAGAGTCGACATGCCAATCATTTAAATTTTACTTTCTTAGTACTTCTGAAATGCTGTACATCAAATTCTAGAAAACATAATTTTTAACTTTAAAATTTACTTAAAAAGACACATTTGTGAACGTATTAAAAAATTCATAATATAAAATCAAAACAGGCATTTGAAAGTTTGTAAGTCATTCTATTAAAACTGGGAACCAGAATTCAGAAAAAATTATTGTGATATGACATGGAGCCAAATATTGGAAACTTTCTTTCTTGCGAATGATTACTGACTAAAAGTCAGCAACCCTTACTATCTCGGAGATAGTCTCTCCCTTTTGTGAGTAAAAAATTTTTACAATACCTCATGCAGCGTATGGGGGAGTTCCCGGTGTTCCCAGAGGGGGAAAGAAATTTTTTCTCAATCCTAAAAGCGCCGAGAGGAAAAAATATTTTGACTTATTGAAATATTAGTTAAAATTTGTCGCAAATGTCTAAATATTGCATTGTTAGGCGAGTACGAACGATTCACAAAATTTCAAAACTCTAGCTTGAAGGGAAGTTGATTAAATTAACGATCGAAAATTTGATGACACACACACACCAAGTGAAATTTAGAAAAACGCTTTAAAAACCGACCGAGTGAAACGAACAGCTGAGAACATCTACTACCAAAAGCCCTAACCCCCATAAAGGGCCATAAATTCTCCTTCGAGCTTCTAAGAAGCAAGCAAGAAAGAAAAAAGTAAACCAAAAGCAAGTGCACCCTTTAAATCATGTCATGACACTTAAAGAACCGCGTCGCAACACGTGCTTTTAACAATTACCCCCTCCCCTCCTCCTGGTAGCCAGAAGTGAATTCCAAGCCCATATCACCAAGGTCAACACTCAAAATAACCTATCTATATAGATTTCGCGGTATTGTAACACCATATAGTAACATTAAAAAAATCAATTAAGACGTTCTCATCAAGCCCTATTGATACGATGGGCAGTAGAAGACACTCACGGAGCGTATCGCTCATGATACACTGGGCACAGGAGAACCAACACAAGCGTATCGCCTGTGATACGCTGGGAGCGAACGGGTTAGTGTCTTTATGGCTTTAAAAAAATATTTGTAAGTTTTCCGTCTTACCTTCTTCGTTTATTTCACAGAAGAAAAAAAAAATAACGATTTTGAACTGCAATTTGCTACACCAACTTGAAGTCTTTTGTAATAGAAATCAATTTGGATATTGTTTTTTAATAAGTTACAAACTAATAAGCGCCACATTACGCAATAAAAAGATTTTTTTTGGCACAATATGATAGTTTCTTATTATTTTGAGTAATTACTTTTATAAGTGTAAACAATTTGGCATAATCTATAAAAACATTACAAGTGGTACAAAATGTATGAATTCATGTTTTATGCTTCAAATAAAATTTAATAACTTTTCATTTTTAAGCAAACAATTTGTATTATTGTTATTGAATAAAACATTATACCAAAAATATGATTTATATTTAGAGTGAAAATAAATAATTAATAGATTACTTTACATATTTCATTATTTGGAAATAAATTTTTAACTTCTGATTTGTGACTCCTTTTATTTTATTATTAAAGTTATGATATTGTACATGGTTTTAGAAGAAAAATGCATGTTGTATAAGAAATTTTACTGAGAAAAGTTTTATAAATTTCAATTGCAATTTTTAATATAAGACTTTCATGATTTTTCTTTTACTTTGATTGTATAAAATGGAATATTTTTATTTTTTCATGATGCAAAATGAAACACATATTACTAAGACAGATAAAACCATGCAGATGCCATACTAAAAATACTTCAGTTCAATATGCCTATTATCAATGAAGACTATGAAATTACTTAAGATATATTTGTAAGTTATATGGAATTTTGCATAAAATTTATGTGGATAATTTACACACAGGTAGGTATCCATAATTAGTTTGAATTTTACAAAAACTTATTCAAACTATTAACTTTTATTAGGATTACTGAAGGACACACACACACAAATTTTGTGATGTTGCATACACACATTATGCTCAAAATTATGTTCCATTTCATTAAGTAAAATTAGAATGTGTGCTTTAATTATTACATTGACAAATTGTGCCTTTTTATAAAACTGAGCTGAGCAATTTACTTTAAATTATAAGAAAATAATTATATTCCCCATATATGGACACATAAGATATGCATTTCAGAAAGAAATAAAGTCATCTTCAAATAAATAATTACCTATAACTTAAATTTTTCTCAAAATATTTTGATATTTTATAACTCCCTCTGCAACAAATTTTAATATTTTTAAGTACCATTTTTCTCAATTTCTTAGAAATGTTTTTCATTATTCTGTGCATGGGTTTGGTTCTATTTATGTTACTTATAGTTTTACGATTTTTCTTCTTGTCAGACGCTATTAAAAACAGTAAAAAATAAAGTTACATCTACTTTTGCGGATTAAAAAAAACACTATTTACCAAAATCTTTATTCCACGCATAGAATTATTGAAAACATTATGCAAAAAAAAAAAAAAAAAAAAACCAGACAAGATTTAAATTCCTTATACCGATTAAAAAAAACAGCTTTGGAATTGAGCATGCATGACCATCGTGAAAAATAAAAAGCTATGAAAAAAAAAAGTTTAAAATTTTGATGGTCAATGAAATATAACATGGCAAAGATAATTTAAATAACGCGTTAAATAATACAGCTGGACCTATGAAAAGGTTTATACATATATTTAAAAAGTTCTAAAGGTAATATAATTTTTTTCGATATTTTGTCATTTTTAGGGTATCGTGTTCCCATAAGTTTGCATGAATAAGTAATTCAGAAATAGTGGAAATATATTTTGAACATTTCTTTACATCATAGTGGTGGAAAATTAAATTTTTGTATAAGTACTACACAAAACACTATTTATTTCTGTGCACAAGATAAAAAAAAATTTTTTTTTTTTTTTAGTTATGTGCTCGAAAACACGAAACAACTTTTTTTGTTACAAAATTAAAAGTTATAATTGAATGAAATGAGTCTTGTAAAATAATATACTATGTTCACTTGAATTAATCCTGAATTTATTCAAACTATTCAAAATTATCTCTAATAATAATTGAAGAAAAACTTCACAAAACATGAATTGTTATAGTAGTTTATTTGTACCAATAATTCTAAAAATAGACGAGTGATATAAATGTAGTTAATTTTTTAAACCACGTGTTTCATTCATTTGTATACTTTCGTAAAATGCTTGAAAATATTTTGTGTTTTTTTTTTTTTTTTTTTTGATTGATATTCAACTCATTGATATAGAAATGTTAAAATTTCGAGAGAAATTGAAACAGGAACTATTTTTTACTTCTAAAACCATTATAAGTTCATTCGAATTTTTAAACACAAGATAAATACAATATTGAATATATCATTTGAAGTAAGAGGTGAATTTCTGTGCCCACTTACGCTGCTTATTTTACTTTTAAAATTCTGCTGAGTGTATTGTATTTCTCGACTTAAAGGAATTGTTTGCAAATAAAATATGTTACTTTAAAAAAAAATTTAAAAAATTAAAAACAGTCTGCTGTTATTCTTGATGTTTTTAGAATACTGCTGTGTGTGTGGTGGGGGAATGTGCTCGCATTTTCTTTTCTTTCGTTGCAAATGTGAGTTAAAATTTATAAAACAGATAAATTTTCAATAAATCTTTCGTGTTCAACCATTCTAAGAAAGTCTAACTGAACGTTTATATCTTTGAATGCACAATGAAATGTCAAAAGGCTAGTTTTCGGAAACTGCGGGGCGCAATCTCCTAAAGAGAACCCTATAAAAATCGAAGGGAAACGAGATAATTGCTTTCAGGTGCTCTATTCTTTCGAAAAATCGTATTATTCTCGATTCCCGTACTATTTATTGACCTTAAATATCTGTGTGCTTTCTTAGAAACTCATCCTGGGTGTCCTCCTTATACCTCCGAAGAACCATTAGTTTTTACAACGTTTTTCTGAATTTCACTTGGTGTGTGTGTGTGTGTGTGTGTGTGTGTCATCAAATTTTCGATCGTTAATTTAACCAACTTCCCATCAAGCTAGAGTTTTGAAATTTTAGGAATCGTTCGTACTGGCCTAACAATGCAATATTTAGACGTTTGCGAGAAGTTTTAACTAATATTTCAATAATTTTAATAAGTCAAAATATTCTTTCCTCTCGGCGCTTTTAGGATTGAGGAAAAAATTTCTTTCCCCCTCTGGGAACACCGGGCACTCCCCACACCACATGACGCCTCGTAAAACTATTGTACTCACAAAGGGGAGATACTATCTCCCCTTTACTATCTCCGAGATAGTAAGGGTTGCTGACTTTTAGACAGTAATCATTCGCAAGGAAGAAAGTTTCCAATATTTGGCACCATGTCTTATCACAATAATTTTTTTCTGAATTCTGGTACCCATTTTTTTTAATAGAATGACTTACAAATTTTCAAATGCATGTTTTGATTTTATGAGTATTATGAATTTTTTAATACGCTCACAAATATCTCTTTTTTAGTAAATTTTAAAGTTAAAAATAACCAACAGTTTTAACTAATATTTCAATAATTTTCTTTAATAAACTTTGCCATCATATAAAAACGTTGTTTTTAAAAACGTTGTTTTTAAAAACGTTGTTTTTAAAAACGTTGGTTTTTATATCGAATTATTAAATATATGTTTGGGACTTAAGATTTTTTTTTTTTTTTTATTTATCATCTGTGCCGTTTTGAATTGGCGTTAGTAGATTAAAATTTACTTGGACAGAGATTGTCTCCTTATAATTATAAAAAAATATCAATTTAACAAGATTTTTTTAGAAATATTATAAGTGTGTTCAGTTAAAGTAAAGCAGTATGATCATATGAAAGCATAGCTTTTTTCTTCATTACAGTTTATACAATAACATAAATCTAATTTAAACAATTTGGATCAGTTCATAATTAAGACAAAGTATCAATTATTCATTAGTTTGTAAGAACATTTAATTTTTATACATAATGTCACATATTGTAAAGAAATTTTGGAATATAGAATAATAAAAAGTATTGAAATTGATTAACGAGTTTCATTTTGCCAATTGATTTTGTTCATTTTGTAATTTCTGATCTAAAAAAATTATTATAAAATTTACAAGAATTCTCTTAAAAAGATTAATTGTCTACAAAAATATTTTGTAAACTTGCCTATTTTAAGACATGCAAGCCATTTTAAAATTGAACATAGAAATGAAATTTAAATTATTCCAAATTGAAAAACACTACCTTTAATATTTGTCTATAAAAAGTGCTTTAGGGCAAAAATATATTTCATGGAGAAATTACGGTTATTGGTTAGCCACCTTTAAAAGCAAAATTTTAAATTATGTGATTTTAGCACTCAGATATGCGTCATGATATACATAAACTTTTACAATTTTGTTTTGACCTATGTTATGTTCTACTAGAACAGCTACTGCCACAATGTTTTGGTGTTTGCACATGATACTGAAAGTTGAGTTCATTTTTGACCTGAATGAATCAAATAGTATGACTTATTAGATATCTAAGTAAATTGCATAAAACTTATAACACTATATATTTTTAAATAATTTGCCAAAATAAGGTAAACATTTATCACATTCACAAAATAATTAAATTGGTCGTAAATGATATATAGCAAAAAATTAATAATTTTACCTAAATATATGTCTACAAAAATAAACCAGTGTGGTATGCGTTAACATCTCATTTCTCTATGCACTATTTTTTACATCTTGTACGTCAATTTTATTTCGATTAACATATTTAATATTAACATATTTCTTGCATTATTCAATTATTTACATTCGGTAGGAAATAATCTGAGTATATTTTTACATATCTGTAGACTTATTCTCGTTTAATTGTATTGTTAAAATGTTGCTCAGTAAGCCTATTTAAACTAGCTTCTGGTGTTTGTATACTTCCTATATAAGCTTTAAATTATTTTCTTCTTTAAACAGTTGTATTTTTGAGCTGTTAACGGCCATTTCAGCTTTTTGTTTTGATTAAGCTTATTCTGTATTTCAAATTATTTCATGTTTTAATATTGTTACGTATCATTAGATCATTAGTTGATTCTAACATGTTAAAAATAAAGGCCCCAATATTTATTCTAGTATTGTAATTATTTTAAACCCTCTGAAAAATAAATGTGAATAGTTAAAGTGTAATTAATCTCTTCTAAATTATAGTATCTTTTATACATAAACACTTTATATTTATCAGGCTGATTGTTTAAAAAATAAAACAATATTGGATTAAACTATTTTCGCTTTTAATCAAGATACATAATTATGTTGTAACAGTTATATAACGATTTATGATTTAAGGATCCCATCTACCCTCCATTTCTATTTCGTCAGCTTAATGTTAATCCTATGGAGTTTCAACTTTAATTCTCACATCTTTACTATTTGATCTATTTGAATGTAATAAAGTGCATCTGAAAGAGCAAAAAATAATAAATGCTTCTGTGGAATAAGTTTTTTCTTCCAATTTTTAAAAATCTTTTTAATACTTCTTAAAGACCGAAAACCTCTCAAACGAATTATTAAAATAGGGGTAAAAGTATTTTTAAAAATTGGAGGAAAAAACTTATTCCACAGAAGCATTTATTATTTTTTGCTCTTTCAGATGCACTTTATTACATTCAAATAGATCAAATAGTAAAGATGTGAGAATTAAAGTTGAAACTCCATAGGATTAACATTAAGCTGACGAAACCAAAATGGCGGGTAGACGGGAGCCTTAAACATATGTAATTTTGTACCTTGAATTAAAGTTTTTTTAAAATGTGTTTTACAAACAAAATTAAATAATTTAATCATAAGTATATTATAATGTCTCAAAAAAGAATCAACAGTATTTAAGAAAAATATATATGAATATGTAAATTCTATATACAATTTCAAATTTAATAATAGCTAGCATTATTTTTTTTTCCTTTTCTCAAAGTAACATTATTAATCAAATACAATTTTTACTTATATGTGTTAATGTAAAATGAAGTGCAGAAAAAATTCTGACTGTTGTGAATAACAAGACACATCCTAAAACTTATATTAGTGATAATCTGATTTTTAAAAACATGTATAAAATATTAATTTTTAAATTATATTTGAATAGAAATGCTACAGTCAGGGGTAAAAAAAACAGAATTTTGAGGAAATAGAAAATTTTACATTCTATAAATCTTGAGTACTACTTAACAATCTGCTACGTTGCCTTGTCGTGCAAATGTGACTCTAGTTTCTTCCAGACAGCACCAGAACCTCGGTTTTACTTTGTAATTCATCTTGGCACTAGCATATTTTTTTAAAAACATTAACTTTAAGAAGTGTATGAATAAAGTGGTTAAATTGTGTAAATAAAAATACAAATATCAACAAATAAAAGGGCTAGATAATAATGCTCGGTCTTCTTCTACGGTGAACATTTATAAGCATTTTAACAATTTAATGAAGAACATAACTATAGTGTTTGTGTCATGTATCGAATACAAAAGAAATTGCTTTATTTATTCCGTGTGAATGAATGTTGGAGTTCATGCATAAAATAAAATCTGAATATACTGAACCAAATATTTATTTAAATTTTTGCAACATTTTTGGGCAACATTATAAAAAAAAAACAAGATATGAAATGTCTGTGTTAAAACCTTAATTATATAAAAATCAAATTTTGAATTATAACATAAGCAAGTAATGGTTCCTCACCCCAAGTCATATGAGTTTAAAATAGATAACTTAAAAAATGTAAGATAATAGTGATGAAACACTAGGCAATCACTTATAATATGATGAACAGTATTTGAATCACTTATATAATGAACAGTATTTGGAACCTAACAGGAAGGATGCCTGATTAGACTGTAAAAATTTGGTTCCAAAATACACATGAAATTTGTGTTTAAAATAAAACCATGTTCTTTAAAAAAATATTTTCTGAAATATCTTACTCCTATCATAAAGCATCTGAAATTTACTTCATTTAATTAAATAATAAACTGGAATAAAAGTTATTGGTTAAAGTCGGGACTAGAGTGTCCCCTAGGTGTTTGG
>BMAW01120756.1:503870-519539 GCA_019974015.1 Nephila pilipes | reverse complement strand
AGTCTGCAACACACAACTAATTACACATATGAAAATTATTTTCTAAACTGATCAATAACAATTCTTGAAACATAATAGAATCCTTCTGTATATTTTTTCAATATAACCTTTCAAATATGCTATGTTTTAAAAACCTTAAAGTATTTTTTTAATTAATTTTCCATTCAAATTTGAAAATTCTTAATGTATAAACCAACAAAATTATCAGACAATTTCAACAAATGTTGAAAATAAATACATCTGAAATAATCTTATTGAATAAAATTATTAGTAAAAGTAAAGAAGCATTTTTTTAAATGTTAGCAAATCACAGTCTATCTTCGAAGAGGATTTTTTAAATAATTGAAAAAATAACTTTTTATATGCATCATACTATAAGATATGGTTAAAAACTTAAAATGTAAAATCGGCATAAATTATTTTTTTTTTTTAATATTTTTGCTCAAAAGATACATAAAAATAGCAGTAAAGTGACACTTGTGCAAAACACCGAAACTGAAATTTGAATAGTTATTTCAATTCTGTAAATTTTATTATGATGAATTGAATCTAATTCAGGATTTGTGCCACTCTCACAATTATAACCGTGATAATTAAATATTAATAGGACGTCGTACTTTTAACAAACAGAAAAACCATAAAAATTTGAGATAATTTATGACTTTTATCAACAATAAAATGCAAAATAGCAGAATTACAACAATAGGAAAGATTCAAATCCTGAATTCATCTACAAAAAGTATTCCACAAAAGTTTCATAACATTACATCCATAACCTTTTTCAATATGATGTTTTGCGCTGAAGCAAAACATGAAAACCTCGATTAAGAGAAAAAGTTAAAATACATTTCAACCGAGGAACTTACCCAATTAATTAAAAATTTAACATTAAAAGGCCCTTGATTTGTAAACTTCACTATCTATATAACTTAAATAAGTTATTTTTTTCTTCCTGATGGCCTTTAAAACTTTCCTACGCTTACATACAACAGGTATTGTATGGCGCTTCGAATCCCTGATTCGATTGTTATCCAATTTTTCATATCCCTTTGTGAAGTAGCCCGGATTTTCAATGTTCAGCTTATTAAAGAATTTTAAGCAACCTTGGTATCCTACGGTTAAATTGTATAATTACATCATATGCACTCAAAAAATTCCACAGTTTTCAAACAAACAAAAATATATGTTGGTTCTCTTTGTCATATTAGTTACACTTCCAGTTCCCAAAAAAATTGACACAGACTATTATTATAAGGCTTATAACTCAAGTTCTTAGTAAGATAAAACAAAATTGAAACTATTCTAGAAAGCTAAGAAATTTGGGCATTAATAAAAGACATTAAATATTAAAAAAAACACCGACTTTTTGACCAAAAATCACGTCTTAAAAGTAAGCGATTACCTTAAATTAAGATGCTTTCAATAATGTAAAAAATTGTAAATGAGTACTGAATCGTACCTCAACTGAATCGTGGTACTTACTCATTTTAAAATTCATGTGTTCTTCCGCGTGTATCGCAGTAAATACGAAATATTTAAGCAAACCATATTTGTTTTTGAGCCCCAATTTTTAAAATACGTAGCCAGTATATAAAATCAACTTTTGTAGTCCTTATATCTGTAATAATTTTTTGAGAGTGTAGATTTCTTTTTTTTTTTTTTTTTTCTTTTTTTGAATACATGCAATTTTTTACATTCGATGAAGATATACGTTTAAATCTGATACAAACATACTCATTTCTAAATGCGTATGTCTGGGTATTCATTTTTGAGTATTTCTTTTTTCTCCGTGAAATATTGCTAGAATACTTAAAATTTTCCCTCAGAATTACATTTATAAATATTTATGCACGAAATGTATTTTATTGCACCTCATAATTTTCATATGTCGAAATTATTAAACTCAATAAAAATTTAAGCAATGCAAGGCTTATTTTTCCCTTTGTTAATTAATTCCTATTTTTCATTTAAAATTCATCTATATCATATATTTATTAGTAGGAAATGTTAAACAAAATTTTGTTAAATGAAACATTTTCCTTCATTGTTCAAAAGCTTTTCTAATTTATTCCGACATTTAGATGCTAAAAACATATTACATTTCTTAAATATTGAAATATTTGTGTGCGTATAAATAGATTATTCATAATGTCTATATATTAAATTATGTAATAGTATGTAATGTAATTTGATAATTACGTCATGTAATGGTACTGAGACCACTGCCTACTAAAAATATTATTAAATAAAATAATTATAATAATTTTTTTCATGATTATTTCCCATGAATGGAATAATTTACTGCATCAAAATTACAATTATGGTACTAAGGATTATAAAAAGATAATTGTTAAAAAAAAAAAAAAAAAAAAAGGGAAATACCTCCTATATTTTTAGAACACATTTCTGAAAATTTCCTGATTTGAAACCGGACAGGTATTCACAATGCAATGATTGTCAGAGACTTCCTGAACCCAAACATCCCCTTCTTCCCAGCAGGTGACCAACACTCTATTTGGCCATTTTGTCAGATGAAACTCAGTCTCACCGATCATTGATGGAAAAGGGGGAAAGCAATCAAGTAAAAAGTCCTTTCCTCACCAGTATTTTCTTCTCAAAAGTGCCGTTTTCAAAAAATTAAATTTGGTCGAGATCTCAATTCCATCCGTTAGAGTGGTGTGGAAATCTGGAGAGAAAGGTACCAGCTTACCTCGTCACTTGACCGAGAATTAAAATTCAGAGGCCCGCCAAAAATAATTTCAATTTTTGATTACATTTCTGAATATTTAAATTTTCTCTATTGTGTAATCATAATTATATACCTTGTACATACAAGTATGTATACATTTTTCTTTAATAGTCCATTTTTAGTTCACGAGTTCTTGGACGCTTTTTACATGGTGCCATTTAGCTAATTATACGTTTGCTTGTTATACGTCTTATTTCTGCAGGAAAATTCTAGTATTTATTTTTTATTCCTGTCACGTATATTTCCTGCTCGGTAAACACATTATTAGCTTTTATTTACCTTTGAATTTCGCAATTATGTAATATCTTACGCTATATTTGTTCCAAATGTACTGGTATATCTTACCTTTTGCTGTTGAAAGTTTTTCTTTGCCAAAAAATGCTGAGTGCGGGGATAATTGTCTCCCGAGAGGCCGGTTTGTAGCTCTAAACCCTTTTGAGTGAGCTCGGTCCCCTTGGGCATTCTGGGAATAGACACCGTGTTACTTCACAGTGCGGCGTTAATAAACTATCACTCACACGCACTCAAATTGGAAATATTTGCAAGGCTTTATTAAGTATTTATGAGAATGACGAAATAGGTAATGTGATTCGAGATGAGACTAGCTGCTTATTGATAACAATCGAATAATTAAAGCTGCTATGCTCGATCAACATTTGGCTTAAAATTTTGCATTACAAAATCCGATAAGTAAGCTACTTCAATCCGAAAATTACGATTTATCCCAAAGCCACTGATTTATTAAATAACTCATTATTATTATTATTATTTTGAAGAAATGATATCGGATATATCCTTTGAAAACCTTTTTTTTTAAAAAAAAAGATACATCCGTTCACCTATTCCGTAATATAGTTTCAACAGGACGTTTATTAAATAAAATCAGTAACTTGCAGCAAGATAAAAGCAGCTTTATTGCAATTACGCGTTCTCTGGGAAAATGTAATTGTCACTAATTATAAATAAAAAAAAGGGGGAGAGAGTAAAAGATTTGGATTAAATTTTTTTTTTTTAACAGAAAAGAGAAAATAATTCACGAGCCAACATTTTTTTTATTAAACATATGCATAAAAAATAATGAGGTAATACAATCATCGCTCGCTTCAAGGTTAAAAACCTATACGATTTTATGGAAAATTTGATGAAAAAACAAAGACTACGCGTCTTTTCACGCACGAATATTTTCAGGTAACGACGAGTGATTCTGATTTCCCACATTATCATAATGGTTTCAATATTGTTTGTTTATTTAATATGTTTTCTACGTAAGCAGAAATTATGAGTCATGAAGATCGAAAATGATAAAATGGCCTGTGAAAATTTATTGCAGATCATAGGATTTCCAAGTACGTGTTCTAAATGTAATTTACGGTATTGTTTTGTCAGACTAAAGTCATTAAAATATTTTGAAAAACAAAATTTATCTTTGAATAGGCGAGATTTGTAATTTTCCAATTCGTTTTAGTTTTTTGCGAAATTTCTTCGAAACAGCTTTGGACAATTTTTTTTTCATAACTCACATTCAGATTAAAGAAAAATAAATATGTTTATTTTTAATACTTGAATGATGATGTTGTAAAAGAATCGAACTCTTGGTTAACTCGTCATGATTACTGGTTCCGAGATAACGTTTTGACATCGAATTAAAACTAATATTTTTCAACAGCGTTCGTCAAAATAAAAATAAAGTGATGACATTTTCTGCAAAAAGTTTGAATTTTCCTCTTATCAAATATTTAAAATGCGAATATCTTACGTTCAAGAAGCAACATGCCTGATAATTATCAAATGCAACTGAATTTAAAGAATAGCAAAATTTTTAATTAACTCGGGGGGGAGTATGTTCAACGAAACTGGAAGATATTGGGCTGAACGAATTTCTCCAACAATTTATTATTTATCACTTTAATAGTTAATTAAACCAATAATTATAATTTTCAATAATTACCTCGAGATTGTTCTACTTTATTTCTAAATGTTTTGACTTATGCTAGTTAGGTTTAATTTAGAAATAAGAATATCAAAGGGAAAAAAAGCAATTTTTTTTTTTTTGGTTTTTTTTTTTTTTTTTTTTTTTTTTTTGCAAAATAGCTTAAAAAAATAATTCGATGATTTCCTTCATTTGTATTTTAACGCATTTATTAAGTTTATCTCGAGCATAGGAACAAATGAAAAATCCTCAACCTCAAATCCGACTTACTGTTAGTGAGAAATTATTGATTTTTTGATGAGATTAAGAATCAGCAACTGCTCAATATCTGTTCAACTGAAACTAAACCTTATTACAGGCTGAAAATATTATACACAATAAACTTATAAACTTCGATGAAGAAGAAAATAACATTGTTCCTGACTAGTTTTATCAAGAGACCGTCGATATTCTTTTGAGGGTTACAAATTATGCACAGTTTTATTCAAAAAGTTTTTAGGTCTAATCGCCTAGGAACCATATTACCCAAAGGATATACTTATATTTGAAAAAAAAAAAAAAAAAAAAAAAAATTGCATGGACCCCTCACAATTCAGTACAATATTTGGAACAAATATACAGATCCATAAACGTCTTCTGGCACGCTTCCAATACTATTGAGTTCCGATGTCATTGCCTCTTCACTCCTTTATCGACTCGAGCCTGCCTGAGTTACCCTTCTCAATAAAGGGGCCAGGGTGAAAGAAACTATTTGCAGCTCTAAATTTAAAAAAAAAAAAAAAAAAAACCCAAATAAAAAAAAAAAAAAATAATGAACACATATTACTACTTTAGATGTTTATTTGATGCGTGATTTTATATTTGCTAATACATTTATTCTTCAGAAAAATTAAGTTTTTTACAATTTCTTTTTCGATGCTTAATATAGCAAGTACATTTAAGCGTTCTGCATACATGCTTGACTAAAAAGTTAAGTTTCGGAGAGGATACTCCCTGGGAGTTCTCCGAATCAAATAACAAAAACTAATCATTCTCATCATTAAGAATTAGTTTGAGAGATAAAGAAGATTGTCGAAATCCATAGATCTACTATAATAATGTTTACGATAAAATGAACTTATCGTCATACTGACAACGATAGGAATATTGTCCACTTTTCATGTGCAAGAGTACATTATTTTAGTTCTTGATCATGTTGGGGTCCCCTCAATCGCGGGGCCCCAGTGCGTAAAACCCCACCACAACCCCAGACTGCGGGCCCTGCCAGCTCATTTTACAACGTTTTTCTGAATTTCACTTGGTGTGTGTGAGTGTGTGTGTGTCATCAAATTTTCGATCGTTAATATAACCAACTTCCCATCAAGCTAGAGCTTTGAAATTTTGGGAATACTGGCCTACCAATGCAATATTTAGACGTTTGCGAGAAGTTTTAACTAATATTTCAATAATTTTAATAAGTCAAAATATTCTTTCCTCTCGGCGCTTTTAAGATTGAGGAAAAATTTTCTTTCCCCCCTCTGGGAACACCGGGCACTCCCCACACCACATGAGGCCTCGTAAAACTATTGTACTCACAAAGAGGAGATACTATCTCCCCTTTACTATCTCCGAGATAGTAAGGGTTGCTGACTTTTAGACAGTAATCATTCGCAAGAAAGAAAGTTTCCAATATTTGGCACCATGTCTTATCACAATAATTTTTTCTGAATTCTGGTTCCCATTCTTTTTTTAATAGAATGACTTACAAATTTTCAAATGCATGTTTTGATTTTATGAGTATTATGAATTTTTTAATACTCTCACAAATGTCTCTTTTTAAGTAAATTTTAAAGTTAAAAATAACTAACAGTTTTAACTAATATTTCAATAATTTTCTCTAATAAACTTTGCCACCATATAAAAACGTTGTTTTTAAAAACGTTGGGTTTTATATCGAATTATTCAATTTAAATTTGGACAGTAAAACATTTTCCGGGAAAGTCGGAGAATAAATCTGGTGAGCACAGGGGATGGTTGATAAATACAACTGCTTCTCACCAAAATATACTGTTCAAGGATTGACTTATGAGATGGTGCATAGACCAGCAGCCAGGACTATTCTTTTAAATCTAATTGTTTCTCCAACTTCCAGAGTAATTTAGAACTACACTTTATTTATAAACATTATTACACAATTTATTTCATTTATTGGAATATAGGGCTGTTAACACATATTAAAGTAATTTACGTACAAAATTAAGAATATTACTCTTCGTTCTTTTTATTAATAAAATCGTAGGGTTTGGGTCATAGCAATATAAAAAAAAAGTTAAATAAAATTATTTATGTGACTTACGCTTCAGAAAGAATTCTAGTTGGTAAAAATGAATTACTTCTATTCTTGAAAGGGTCTACTTATACCTACGCTAAAATTTCTAATATAAAGGAGTTATTCATTTTTTATTACTCACTTAAATTAGAATAACTGAAATATGTGATCTCTTTTGCTTGAAAATGTCTTTAGAGCTTCGTCAAAATCTAAGGTCTGTTTATTGGTTTTCAAAGGCTAGAAAAATTAGGTTTGCTAGTTCCCTGATGAGTCATATATTGCCTTTGTGATCGATGTACGACAGTTAGCGTTGAAAATGTTGATTTCATGTTGCTTCATTGGACACACAAACGCTTCTATTGTTGCAAATAACTCAAATGTCTCCTTTTCACATTGTGAAGTTTTGGAAAAAAATATTCATTTTATTTTAGTTAGATTTTGAGAACGAATATTAACTTAACTACTGACACCTCTTCTTTGCTTGGTTCAATTACACATAAATTTTCAAAAGGTTGTAAATTTTCTACCCTGAGTTCTCAATTCCCAAGAATGAGTGAATGAGAGAGTGTTAATTAACGTCGCACTTAGAAGTAGCACCAGGGCTGTTGGCGATGGAACTTGTTATTTTGAACCTCGGTAAAATGACGAGGACGACACTCCTGAGCTGGTATCTCCGTCTTCAAACTTACACACCATGCTTCGGGAGGACTTAGTGTCTCGACAAATTTAACGTGCATTAGCCCCGCTATACGGCAGATTTTTAGTGGCATTGAGACTCGAGCCCACGAGGCAACGGAAACAACACCGACCGCGAGATCGTGACAATGAAGCTTTTTAGCTATGTCTTCTGCATTAAAATACTCTCTTCCAGAGATACTTAGCTCTCTTTCTTCATTGTTTGACAAAAGTACTTTTGTAATTTCTAGGTATCTACTCCAATGCTATTCTAGATGTCGCAATATGATTATGCTTTATAAAATGTTGCAGCTAAGTATCGCTAAAAAATTCGCATAACAATGATATTTATGAAACATCCAGCACATTGCTTAAATAACTTCCTTTCTTCGGGTACTTCATAGAATATGTTTTAACAACTGTGAAGAGTACAACCTGTGATTATAACAATGAATATATGGGTCATATCTTTTCACCGTTTCTCTTATTCGAGCAGCAACGCCTCTTTTCCTACCCCTCATAACACTAGCAACATTCTAATGCAGTCATAAGAGATGGAAAGTATCTAACCCAGGGATGGCCAATGGCACGCGACCACCAATGGCAACCCACCAATGGCACGCGACACAATATTTTGGGCACGCCACGATAGCCTAGTGCAGGGATGGCAAACCGCTGGCATCTGACACAATATTTTGGGTACGCCACCGATCACAAAGTTGACAATGAAGCATATTACGAACGAACGCGAGTGATCCTACGCTACGGAGTGTTCGGGCGCGGGCAGAAAGCACGCTCGTTTGTTATTGTACTTACATCGTGGACTACTATTGAATAATACCCACAGTTGTTGGATGTTATGTCGCTTTCAAAATTGATGTTTTTTACAGACATCTTTCAATGAATTGAACGTGAAGCTTCAAGGCACAAACAAAACAATTATCCATCATCATGATAGATCTCATTCGCGTTTTTGACGCTTAACTGCATGTTTTCATACAGGGACAATATTATTACAAGAAATGCAAGTATTTCCCAAACTTGAAAAAAAAAATAACAATGATTTAGATATATATGAGAAACCGGGAGAAGAAACAATCACTGAAGAATTTATTTCTGTAATTGATTCTTCAATCATTGAATTTTCATCAAGATTTTCTCAAAGAATTTTCGGAAACACTCCAGTTTATATTGTACCCTGATGTGACTTCATGTGATAAACTGAACTTGTCCCGATCGGTTGGAAATTGAAGAGTTTGAAATGCAGCTGATTGATTTTCAGTCTAGTTCAATATGGATTCAACAATTTATTGAAAAAAAAGAAAGAGTTGGAATTAATTGAAACAGAAAGAATGACAAGCAATATAAGTAAAAATGCCAATAACAAAATTTTGGAAACATGGAATTCGTTACCAGACACATTTTACTGTTTGCAGAAGTTGGCTCGTGTTATTTTAACCATATTTTCATCTACCTATGCCTGCGAGTCATTATTTTCAGAGATGAATAACATTACAGACTGGCTTAGAAACCCTTTGACAGATGACTCCAGCATGCATTTTGCTAAAAGTAACATCGTACAACCCTAATATAAGTTATTTGTCATTTAATCTGCAACAACTGAAGTCACACTAATGTTACTTTAATTTGAATTAAGAGTATAATTGAGACATTGCAAAATGTTTTTTTTTTTTTAGTAAATAAAGAGTTTTGAGTTGATAGAATTTAGTATTATTATTTTTCCAATAACCACGAAGTCAAAATTATTTGATGGCATTTCTATGACCTCATTTAACATTTTTGTTTAGAAAAAATGGCATGTTGATACATAAAGGTTCGCCACCTCGATCTAACCTATTCCCAAACATCATCTGTGACATCTGTAAAGGATTTAGCATTCAACTCCCCGTAACTATGCATAGAAAGGATTTTTTAACACTGCCATTCTTAACACAGTGAATAGCAATTGAAATATTTTCCTTGTTATTCCAATCTTTTGTTACAGGAGGGTAAGCTAAGGCATATCTGCATGTATTGTATCTAGCTATCTTTTATCTCACAGTCTCCGCGGTAATTTCAATAGTGTTCTTTTGTACGACACGAGAAGTACATGTGGTACTCTTAGGTATGTAAGTTTAACATGCCAAACAGGTTTTATCTTTCTTTGATGGGTACTCAAAAGGATTTACGTAAAAACCTAAAACCTCTCTCAGTCACATCTATATTATAATTTTCTCAAAGAGCAAGCTCATTCACTGCTAAAACTTCATTACTTCCAGTGTTGATTTAACATAGAATCGGTGTCTTCCCAAGAGTCTTTTCTAACAAGGTTTGTAAACGAGTTTCTTGTTCCTTCCACCTTGACTTGGCTCGAATATAAATTTCCAACATTTCATGATTGGAAAACCAAACTTGGTATCTAAAGCATTTTTCCAGTTTTTGAAGCCTTTTTCCGTACAATGAGTTTCTTTTGTGTCAAAAGACTGAAATAGCTGGAAAATATAACACAATGCAGCAGATTTTAAAACAGATTACTGCAACCAAGAAAACTGTATATACCATTCAGGTCGAAAACTGGTTTAGGACGTCTTTAAACTTATAAATTAATTTGTTTTACTGGTTTACCTCTCTGTGATGAATCAAGGTTATTAAGCTTCTTTTTTTCCCCTCCATGTTCCTATTTCAGTACTAGTGGAATTTTTATCTGATCTATTCGATCTGTGTTACAGTATGCATCTGTTCTTGTCGTTTATTAAATTATGTTATTATGATCATATTTTATGCTCACTAACACAAATTAAATATTAAGTTAAAATGATAGAGTTAAGATTATTAATTTTTAGTTAAAAATATTGTTTAAAAATAATAATAGACATTTCTCTTACAAAAACATTGATTATGAGAGCTTAGCTTGTTCCGATCATAATTCGTGGAAGGTGAGACTCCTGTTCATGACTCTGATTTGTTTAACTTAGTAGATTTTAATCAGTTTTGTTTATATTTAAAGCAATATTGAAAAAAAAATTTTTTTACTCCACCAGCAGTGGAAGCAGAAATTGTTTTTATTATTAGTGTAATAATTAGTATTCTATAATATACTATTATTAAATAGTTAAGAAATAAATATAATACATTATATTAATAAATTATGCATCTAATTGACAAATAAAAGTATGCTAAAGAAGAATAATGTTAAAAAAATTTGTTACCGTAACATTAAAATATTATTGTATACCAGGAGATTATTAAATGGAAGAATTCATGTAATATGTTAAGGTAATCGCTCTTTAAACTATTTTCTTGTATTTATTACTAAGAAAGTATTCGGAAGGGAGGAAAAAATACGAGGAAATCTATCAATACGAACAAAACTTTTTCCAGGACGGGCACTGCCGAATTTGGCTTCCCACTGGTTACGGACCCGACGGTGCATTGTTATACAAGGGGTACCAATTACACTGGAGAGCCTATGAATTAGTGATAGACAAAGCTAGGCCAATTGTGTATCATTGCGCCTTATTTATGCGCTCGTGAGGGCACTGTCGTAAAGGCATATATAGTTGGTACTTTGGCTGTTGTTAATCATTCATTTCAACTGCCAATATGGGTAAAACTGTATATTTAGAAGTCAGATAAATCGTCGGATAACTAGGATTTTCTAGGTCAGCAGTGCCAAGAGTATACAGAAAATACGCGGATGGTAGGAAAAAACATTAGCTCAAATTACCACCCAGCTGAATATAGTCAGTAAACGAATTGTGCAACGCTCGCTTCATCGTATAGGCTTCAGGGGCTGTTGATCTTGAGGGTATTAATACTCAATGCAAGTCATCGGTTGCCTTTTCAAGAGAACTCAGAGAATGGACTCGTTTCCGGTCCTCTAGATTGGAGGTCCAGGTCCCGGTTTGCTATTACCTGGTTGGAGGAGCATTCCTCTGACTTCTGTGTCATGAATTGGCACTTAGAAGCCCAGACTTGAATCCTATTGAGCATCTTTGGGGTGTTTTGGAGAAAGGTATGAAAGTGCATCACACAACACCAATGACTTTCACTAAATTATGAACAGCTCTAGTTGATGTTTGGTAAGTCACTCCTGTGGAATGCTTCTGTAAATTTGGTTATTCTATGCTTCATCATGTTTAACCGTTATTAAGGCCAAAGGAAGCCCAACACGTTATTTACTTATTATCCCTAATTTAGTGACATTTCAGTATACTTGATAATGAAATGTGTGAAACCCAACAAATTGGGCTTCACACACCACATTCGTTTCGAAAACTGATCCAAAACACTTTTGTAGAATACTGCAGTTACAATGAAACCTTGACGATGAAATTCTATTACACAAGCTCAGCATTTTTATCCTTTCGCATCGAAAGTAGACGACCTGATCTCTCATTGTCTTTGATCAAGTCAGTTCCGGTTTTAAGCCTCGAAAACCGATCAAATATTCTGAAATGATTGATAGAATCTTCATCACATGTAGATTTAATAATTATGAACGTCTCCTCTGCGGCCAATTCCCTCAATTTCAAACAAAATTTTATGTTCATTAATTGTTCCTTTTCTTATCGACGACAATGGCGCGCTTACACTTTATGCAAAGGAATGCTGGCTTGTCGAATCCACTCAGAAATGAATACAATGGCTTGATGCGTGAAACTAAAAGTCATTGCTACATCATCTCATAGGTTTCGCAGACTTAGCTCGATTTATACTTTTTTGTGAATGAATGTCCTGGAACTTTATGAATACATTGTGTATAGTGAACCAACTCATCCACAATCAGTAGACAAGAGTAGTTTTCTTAGCTTGTCAATTCAGTATACCATTTTTCGAAAGCCTGGGAAAATACATCGAATGAATGACTTCGAACATGTGCATTTCAGGTTTTTTCGTAAAGGAAAGGATGCACATTACACGGAGAATATACCTAAAAATTAAAAGATGTAATTTGAAATTATAGGTGCGCGTTATACGCCGGAATATATGGTAAGTATTATTACTCCCATTATGTAAAAAAATTTGTTTCTTTTTCTTAGGAATACCTAATAAATATGAGAGAGGGTCTTAAAATTGGTACATAAATTTAAAATTAATAATATAAATTAGATAAAAAAAAAACCCAATTAAATGAGAGAAAAAAAGTTTTGATCCCATTTGAATGTAGAAATCATTTATAAAACGGACTTAATAGTTGGAAAAGAAATGAAGAACTGTCTAATAGAAAAGAATCGTTTCAATTCTGAATCGTTTCACTTCTATTCGTTCCTATTTCAAAGTGATCCCATTCGATTCTTACTACATTCCGTTCCTCTGCCGTTTTGGACATAGTTCACCTCTATTCATTCACAGTCAACCTATTTACGAAACCGTTTCCCCTCGATCGTTCTTATTCGGAATCCGTTCTGGTTCGTTCGTTTGTTCTCTCCTAAGAATGCTTTTCGAAGCATTTTTTCCCCCTCAGGAGTTTGTGTTTTTGGGTTTCGTCCGAGTACTCATTGAGTGACGGCTATATGAGGGGAATTATATCGGCCATAAGTTACGACAGCGAATGACATTTATTCGCTTCTTGATATTCCAATACTTTCGGGCCTGGAAAGAGAAACGACTAAATATTTCGAAACTGCAAAAAAAAAAAAAAAAAAATGAGCAAAACTTCTAAATTTTGGATTCTCTCTCTCTCCCTCTGTTATGTGAACTGGTTTGGAAGCATAAATCGTTGTTTTGTTCCCCAATCCTACGCACTGAAGTGAAATGTTAAATAACTATCTGAACGTGAGTTACATTAAACTGAGGTAATTGAACTATAAGCAGTATAAAAGAAAGATCGAGATCTGCAGCTTTGTTTCAGTTTCTATTGGAATAAATTTCTAATTTGAATTTGTTGGAATCACATGTATTCTTACTGTAACGTGTTAATATTTTCATGTAGTAAAATTTCACTTGACAATGTTAAATTTATTCGATGTAATACGGTTCATTTTAGTTATTTATTCATATATGAGAGTCATTCAATAAGTCCTTAGAAATTCCAAGAGAGGGTGCTCATAGTATCGGAAATGGTTTGATTTTAGTAAGCATTATGACTCACTAGACAGCTAAGTCTCAGTTACTCGTATTCGTGTTCATGGCGTCTTTCGCACCTCAAAACTTCTTCGTCATGATTTTTATGGCCGACGAGACCATCTTCGTCTTTTTTGGAAAAGCTTCACCGGAAGCAACCTAACCTTTTTGATTTTTGTTTGATTTCCGATGCATAATGATGAATCCAGATCTCACCAATGGTGACAACTCGACGCGAGGACAATAAAATTTTGGTTTGGCATCTACTGAATACCGAATCAAAACCAACATATGAATCAATGTCAAATGTATTTCGACTCCATTTAATTGATAATAATGCTAAAATTGTACCTTGTATTAAAATCATTAAAATTTATAAAATGATCTAGGAGTTATTTTCATGGATATGGATTTTTTCTCGTTTGAAATGTGAATTTTCACAAGTAATTATTTTGGCTATATATCATTTTCTGCTTATTCGATTACTTGTATAAATATATTTCACATTAAGCAACACTTTTTATTAAAATAGGTGCAGATATCATGGTTGTTTTGAATGGTAGATGGTGCTAGCTATCATTATATCTTTTAGTTCTATTTTTCTCTCCATTTAGATCTCTATAATTCTAATAAAACCGGAAGAAAACTAAATTAGCTACACTCCATTGAATTCGCATGCAAATAAAATTCGCTGCGTTTCACAGAACTTATGAAACTTAACTTCTTGTTTTTGGATGTATTATTAAAACATGTGATAAGTACAATTCGAATAAGGATAGTAAACTATTTCTTAACTGTAGATAAGTTATAATTCAATTTAAAATTTTCAATTTGATGAACAGCAATTATTTCTTTGTAATTTAATAATAGGAGTTATATTTTAATGCCTTTCAAATAGGAGTTATATTTTAATGCCATGCACTTCAATTGTTACTCAAGAAAATGAATGTTTATTACTCCAACTTCTTTTTTTTTTTTTTTTTTTACCAAATTATGTCATTATTTCTTTTATAGGACACGTGCTTTAGTAATTATATATTTAATGCTCTATATCAAACTGTGCGGAATTTATCACCTGTTTATACTTCGATTTTTACTTTGTATCCATGCGCATCAATAAAAATTTTCTTTGCAGAGTTATTTTATTAAATAAAGCTTCTCTTATATAATATAACACTCCGCACACAAAATAAAATTAATTTTCGAACAGAAATTTAAATTTTAGAGTCAGAATAATGAATCATTTTCATTCGAAAGTTCATCCATATTCTGTCAATCTCTGTTAAAAATAATTAATAGTTATGTCCAGGTTCGTAATCTACTTTAAAATTAACCTAAAATTGTTTTTATAGTTTCTAGACATGTAGCTGTAGTTTCAAATGTGTAGAAAAAATACATTATCTGGCTGTAAGAAATGATATCAGAACTGAAAAAAAACAAATTATAATTCCAAAAAAGGTTTCTTCTTGGAGCTGTTTATTCATTCTCTCCACTGTATTTGCTAATCTACTTGATTTATAAGGTGCTCATAACATTTTGCTTCACATAGATTATCGCTATCTTTCGATTATCATAAAAGAGTGAATTGATGAATATATAATAATTACGAAAAATTAATTTTAGTTTTAAAAAACTTCTTTATAATTCTTATTTTACAATGTCATTTTCAACAATGAATATTTTTCTTTTCAGATTTAATCAATAACAGAAGCGATTTAAATTCACACATTTTCTGAAATGACATTGTTTCTGTTCGAATAAATGTGCTTTGATCTTTCATATAATAAAGAACGACTATAAAGTACTGCTATATATTTAAGCAAAAAATCTTCATAGAAACAACATTTTCACTCAGTTTAAATTTGCCTATTGTTTTGTTACGAATAATTTCAAAGTTCGAAATAACATTGGAAGTTCGAAATGTTCAATCCAATGTTCGAA